>APFE031534362.1:0-28282 GCA_000404065.3 Pinus taeda | reverse complement strand
TGATCTAGAGGTCCCGTCCCGCTGCAACTAGATGCTTCAGATCTTGAACTTAAAGGAAATTTTAATCGATGTCTCCTTCCAACACGTATACTGGAAACAAAGCCTTGAAGCGGATGTTCTCTCCGAACATGCCCTGTCTCTTTCCTGGGCTTATGTCATGGTAAGATCCGTGGACATGGTTTTTTGAGATATGATATCTGGTTTTTCTAGTCTTTTTGCATTCCACTAAGGTCCTTCCCTGGCCTATTTGTTTTAATATTTCTTGCAGTGTATAGGTGTTTAATGCATTTTGTATTTTTATTGTGGTCATGTTCTATTGGAATGGGTGTTGCACAATTTCCATATCTTAGAGGAATGGTTTTCTGTAATGAATTGAGTATAATTTTCGTTATTGAGTATGAAATGAGTATGATTTTCGTTATTGAGTATGAATTGAATATGGAAATGAACCACACACATGTAAAACTTTCCTAATTTACAATGAATAAATGTTTATTTTTCTGAAAAAGTTTTTCCTTAAAACTACCTGCCAACACTAGTGCTCATTTGCATTATCTACCAATACCACTATCCACTATAGAATAAGGAGGTGACTCAATCTCATTTACAAAAAAGTGTCAATTTCTAAAATTGTTGTTTGTTGTTGTGTTAGTTAACTAATGTACTTAAAAATTGTTATACCACACAACATAGACCACTATATACTCCTTCAAAATTCTCAAACGGTATTAAATTCTTTTAAATAAATCACTAAACTTGAATCTTATCGAAAGGAACCTCACCCATTATGATCAGATTATAAATATTTAACAAAAATAATCATAGAATATTACGGATAACTCCTGAAGTAAAACTTAACCCTTTGCTTAATTGTTAGTGGCTTACCTAGACATGAAAAAAAGAAAAGTCTTATCCAACATACCATAAGCCACAGATTCTACCCTTGGTATAGGACTCAAGTTATAAAAACAAAAATGCATCGAAGATATAGACGAAAAAAATTGTTAAAAGGTTCAAAACGAAAAACTCTTTACTATGTCTTTTACAGGGGATCAGTTGACCGACAGAGTGGAGTTGAAATTAACAATTCTAGTTACTTCTTGCTAAATATGGATCCATCAAAACAATAACTTTCTTTCTGAGATTATGACCTGTCATCCTAATCCGTTGAACACCACAATCGATCGTGGATGACGCTCTTGCTTCAGAGCACAGGCTCGAAAGGAGATACTGATACAAAAGACCCCTAGAATTTGAAACATCAGCCGAAATTTTGGGTGACCACACACGGATGTAAATGGTGATTGTAACATAGTACAATGGATTTTGTTCAACTTTAACTTTATTTAGCATTTTCACTTGTTTTGTTGATACTGACCAGATGGAAGAGCATTATATGGCCTCATATTGCTTTGATATTTCATTTTTCCTATCCATTCATTTTCATACATTGAGAAGTTTATTCCTATCCATTCATTTTCATACATTTAGAAGTTTATATTGTTGATACTGACCGGATGGAAGAGCATTATATGGCGTCATATTGTTTTGATATTCCATTTTTCTTATTGGTTTATTTTCATTTTGATTTTTGTATAGGGAGAAGTTTATATTTTTTAGATTAATTTTATTTTTATTTTTATATATTGAGAAAACTATATGTTTTTGTGAGTTTAGTAGGATTATATCTTTATCATGTTTAATTTTTCATTTTTATTTGGGATAGCATAAGATGAATCCAAAATTTCCAATTCTTATTTCGATTGGAGGATAGGACAAGATGAACCCAAGACTTCTAACTTCTCATCTAGATTGGGGATAGCACAAGATGAGCCCAACACTTCCACTTAGGTGAAACTTAATTTCCACGACTATTGCCAATTAAACTACCCCAAACAAAAATATAAGTGAAAATAAAACAAAAATATAAGTGAAAATAAAGTAATTAAAAGTTAAAATAATATAATATATTTTGAAAAAATATTATAATGTCTTTTATGTTAATTTTATATAAATTTATGTTTTTGAAAATTCGTATTTACTTGAGTTAAAGGTTAAAAAATATCTTGGAAATCGAAAAAGAACCATGCTATATGAAACCTAGTATATTAAATTAAAAAGCAAAAGCATTAATTTGAAACCTAGTATCTTAAATGAAAAAGCAAAAGCATTAATTTGAAAATACTTTCAAAAGCATTATTTTGAAAATACTTTCGCTGTTGATTTAAATATTGGAAATTCATAAATTTATAAATTATGAAACGAAAATACTATACATAATTTCGAGTCTAATTCTCCTGTGACTCTCTTTAATATTGGGCACTGCGAAGGTCAAGAATTTTTTTTGGAACGAGTTGCTGACTAGTGAAAATTAGAAAAAGTGAAAGCTTTTCTTATGCCTGCACCGTTGAGAAATGTGATTGCCTTTTGGAACTGTGGATAAATGATTGTTTTTTGGATCTGTACAAGAAGGATGGGCTGTACTTGGCCATTGAAAGTGCTAATGTTTATTTTTTTTAACTCAGCCATTGACGTCGGACCCTTAGGAATTTCAATGTTGGAGATCCCAGGGGAACTAATGCAACAACGTAATTTGGAGGTGCACATTAAGGGGCACTACATTATTAACGACTTGTGTAGATATTTTGTGCATCACATATCCACTGGAATTTGGGGATGTTATAAGTCCAAAAATCTCTATGTTACATAATAATTGTTTCAACTTTCAGGTGGACGTGTTTTTCATTAAAGTGATTTAATGGGCATGGTGAGTTGTTCTCTATTGAGTACTTCCACAATTGTTTTTCTACATTGATATCCAAAGTACATGCGGATGTTTTTTCATAACATAACCCAAACATTACGGGATGTTGTAAGTCCAGATAACTCTATATCACACAATAATTGTTTTATGTGCATGTGTTACCCATTACTGTGATTTAATGAGCAAGTTGAAGTTACTGTTCTGCTTGAATAACTACACAATTTTGTTCTACATTCTTATTAAATTTAAAGTTACTTGAGCAACGTCTAATTGAGGCATTGTTTGGATTGATAATCAACCATTTAACATAATTTCCCCTTTCCTAATATTATTATATTGAAACACCCATTTGAACCAAAAGTTGGTCATCTTCCCAACATAAAAAATATAGTGGTTTTTACTATGTTGTTTATATGTTTCAATTAATTGGTTTATTTAGATTTAGTTTATGCTCAATAGGGCTGTTACATGTTCAAAACATGAACGAACATGAACGAAATTAAAATTCTAGCATGAAATTAACATCAAATTAATTATTAATACTTATAGGATCAGGTATAGCAAAAGTTACAAAATATAATACTCATAAGATAAAATATACCAACTATGGTCGGAGTTCTGTGAAATAAAAACACCTTCCATAACAGGAGGACCAATGCAAACCTAAAACAAACACCAACTTCCATTCCTCGCTATCAGTACTAACTGACAATTCGCTACTGGCTTTCTTTCTTTCTCACAAAACGAAGCTGGCAAATTGACATAATGCAACTCAATTCCGTTCCATTTACAGTTACAATCTTAATATCAAGACAAGACAATTTTCCAAGAAAATCACATCAAAATTTATCTGTCTTATGAGTTTCGAACCACCTAGTTCACCCTAAATATTTCGAAAAGTGTCAACAAATAAATTTTAATATAATCTTCTCCAAAAAAATTTCTTTCAATGGAGATCACAAAAACCTAAATTCTAAAGTTACAGTAATCTAACGTATCTAAAACTATGAGAAGCTTCATGAACCCGAGAACTGATGCAGCAGATCGGTTATTTCCAAGTAGCGACAGAACGCAGGGTTCCCGCTATTGAGAAGCCTCATTAGGTATTCAAAGAAGTCGACATTACACGCTACTCTTATGCCACCCTTCTCCGGATACCCAAACTCTTGAGCTGAAAATTCAAGGAGCTCCTCGAACAAGGGGTGGTTCAAGTAATGTATATTGACGATAAAACGGTGGCCCTCGTTCCCGACATAAACCGGTAAGCACCCTCGAGGAACGCTGGACTGATCCATGGATTTCGTTTCTCGGCAACATAAACTGAGAGGCGATATTCTTCGCCACAGGTCGGTTCTTTTCCTTTCTAATTTCTTCAACTGCTTTGGAACCCTGATCATCATGTCGCCGGACGAGTAACAGTTGATGATTCGTTGGGGCACAGAAGGGCTGCTCGCCGTGAAGTAGACAGAAATGAAGATAGTCGGTTGAAGAGAAGCAAGGCCCGCGTGTGTTTATATAGGATGTGATTTAAGTCGAGAAGAGGAAGTTCTTGGCCAGCCATAATTAAGT
Organism: Pinus taeda; assembly: GCA_000404065.3. Classification (NCBI taxonomy): domain Eukaryota; kingdom Viridiplantae; phylum Streptophyta; class Pinopsida; order Pinales; family Pinaceae; genus Pinus; species Pinus taeda. Next base: position 23,949 of record APFE031534362.1, on the reverse strand, counting down.
CTCTGTATGTGTTGGTAGTCAGGCCGCAGAGGTTTGGTTTTATGCGCCTAAATGCGAGAATCTCCATGGCTCGAGAAATGAGTGGATCAAAGTTCTGGCGTCATCTTCTGGTGACCTAGGAAAGGCAGCCTGCAGGCAGTGGAACGCGGAGAAATTTGAGATTTGGGACTTATAATAGGAGACAGGCCTAAAATTTCAGAGTTATCTGGCCTGCGAAATCTGAATATGTGGACGGTATTTTTTTTTGTTTTTCAGGTAACTTTATTGTCTAGAGTGTAAATTTTTTATATTTTTTCATAGTTGATTTTTTTTCTAATAATTTTTAGAAGCAGTTATTTTTAAGAAAGGGAATTTTTTTTTTTTTTAAAGTGGTTATTCATATTTAACTTGCTGCCATGAGTTGATCTGATTCTTCATCTTGTATTGACTATGAACCACATTTGCTGGTTCGAAATGTGTACACAAATACCCCACACTTGCTGATTTTAAAAGTGTAGAGAAATGCATTATGATGTGATTATTGCTGAAAACCTTGTCAAAAATAGTTTACTAATCAAAATTGGTTAACTTAACTTATAAATTGAGAATCCAAGCAAAAAGTATAAGGTAACAATATTTAAAAATAGAGATATAAGAAATCAGATTTTATTTAATTTTAATTTTTAGTTTGCAATTAAAACTGTGTATTTTAAGTAATAGATGAAATGGTTTTTTTTTTTTTGTTGGCACATTTTCTGCTCAATTTTGTTCAAAACCAGGTAAATATTTTCAAGCATCATAAGTTTTGTTTAATCTACGAAGTTTGAGTGTCTCAAGCGTTTTTTTCAGGATGTTGAATAGATTTATGGATAAGTACGTTTAAATAAGGAGAAATCATTAGTTAGATCCATTAAAAATTATATAACAATATAATATATATATTACCTCAAATATATTAAGTAATTAGCATTTAAAAAAAATATAACTATAAAACTTAATTTTTGCATCTTTACATGTCAATTTTTGCATCCTTACATGCCATCTAAAAAATATTTGGTTATTTATAATTGTTTATTACACATTACAGATCTCAACATAAAAATAAGAAATACCCTTTCTAAATTTTTAAAAATGTTATTTAAGATCAACCATATCTCTTTCACTTACTAATAGATATTAGATGAAGGGAATTCCGTAAATGGTTATATATATATATAAAAAATAATAAAATTGGTATTTTTTATAAAATTAATTAAAATTACATTTTCAAAGACTTTATAAATGTTCGATGACAAAGTAAATGAGTACATATAATCATAAATTCATAGTTTTAATAAAAATGAATAAGGAGCACTTTCAAGACTTCATAAATATTTGAAGACAAAATAAATAGATTAGGAAATATATGTAAGCAATATACCACTTAAAAATGACACGTGTATTTATATAAATTTCATTTCAAAAACGACCAAGAAATTATCATAAGAAATGGTTGATACGACTGAGTTGATTTTTTTTTGTCTAACTCAACTTTGGTCTGTAAATCATTTATTAGAATTTAAACTACTCATTAAAACTTGAGTATCAAATTTACCATTATTATTATTTTTCCTCACTGTTAACGTTTCAAAAGAAATTAATTACCATCAAATACGCTTAAAAATTAAAAATGTTGTGTACCGTGGAATTCCAGGACAAGGTGAGGTCTGGTGATGGCCGTGTCCACGCTTATGGGGGGAGGTGCTGCCACTTATACATGGGTGTCAGGAGATCTACATAACATTTTAGACTCTTCTACGCAAGTGGGGTGGGGTCGCATGCATGTACTAACACGGTTCGTTGGACTATGATGATGTTAATCGTGAGAGCGGGACAGGCGGATGCACGGGAAACAGAACAGGGAGGTGCACGGAATAAAGTGTCTGAGAAAAGCTGGCTCGGAACATTTTGATATTTTAAATGCACGCGCTTCTTTCGAATTTAATAATATGACCTGTCTTGAGCTATTGAAAGGGTCAGCCCGGCCTTATCAGACCAGTAGCTGCCTTTGCCACCCTGTGTGGATCAGAATCTTTTCACAAGTAAACAAATGCCAACTGTATGTACAAAAGGTTTCACCAATTCAGAATTTATAGTTAATAAAGCAAACAAATATGATCACGGATAAAAGTGTAATTAGTTGAAGAGGAATTTCAAGGATGTATATTGTTAATTACCAATTCTTTTTCTTACACTTGATTGATATTCATCTAAACAACTTATTCATGTTTTCATTTAACCTGTGATTCAAAGGTTTGTTGTGATGCCTCAATTGTGTCTCAGATCTTCCTCACTTCTTAGATGTGGATGTAATGATAATCTCATGATTATTACTTTATGCACACATGTAATAGTTTAGTGTAATGGCTTTTAGTAAGTTGTGCTAGTGGTATTCATGTAAATAGGATCTAACCATACGCTGTAATTTTATGATAGGTTTGTTTCTTGAGTATTTATGTTTGTTTTTTTGGGATATTCAATTAGGACACTTTTTGCTCATAGAAGTGTGTTCTTTTTCATGGCTAAATTAAGTGATAGATAGAGAATCATTTCATAGGAAAACAATTCAAAATAACTTATAGAAAAAGTTCCACAAATTTATAATTAAGAAAATAAACAATATGAATACAAAGGCGTATATTGCTAACTAGTAGCTCGTCTGCTTACATTTGATCTTTTGTGTTTTCATTCAAATACTTTTGATTGAAAGACTTGATGGTTAATGCAATGATGATCCCATAATCATTACTTGATGTCCACATTTAATATGATGGTTTAATGGCTTTCAGTACATTGTGATAGTGGTGCTTACATAAATAGGATGTAGCAATGCTTTACAGTTTTATAATTTATTCCTATAGTTTATTTTTTCGCCTAGTCAAATTAAAGTAAGACAAGGAAATTGTTTTTCATAGAAGTGTGTAATTTTTCATGGCTAAACTAGGAAACAAGTCACAACAACATGTAGTAAGGGTTTCACGAATTTATAATTAAAAACAAATAAAAGTGTATGCAATCTCTTTCTTTCTCTCAATTCGCAATATACACCCTTGAAAATGCTTTTTCAACTAATTACCCCTTTTGGATAACAATACGGTTAAAAGACATAATTTTTATATATTATATATATATATATATACCCTACGACAAAAGCCCTTAGGTTTACTATTTGTGTTGAGTGAAAACCCAACCCACTGTTAAGAAGATTGTATCTATAGATCTCACGGTGAGTCAGAGGTCAGTTTCGAAAGTAGGTATTTGGTGATAGGTATTTGGTGATAACCTCTAGAGAATATCTAAAGATTCAGGTGGGGATAATTTAGATCTCCATTTTGGGCATATTTTCCAGTTGCAGTTAATTGTGGGAGGTCAACATCAAAATTGTAAGTAGATCTTAGAGGCCACCTCAACTAGTTTTTAACTCTAATTCCATGTATTGTATTATTCCAGATAATATAATAAAACTATTTTCACTGTTATTTCTTATGAGTGTTTCAATTTTCTACATTTCTTGGTTCGTAAAGAAGAATTTATTTGTCTATTGTTGATTTGATGGTGAAATTGTGGATTTCAATTAAAGTTATTTACAACATAGTTTAAATAAAGAAATTTCCTATTAATTTAACAAACATGTCCAATGAGATAATCCAAATATTGAAGTGGGGATCATTCATATCTTCAATTGGGCATATTTTCGAGTTTCAATTTATTTTGGAAGGCCAACATCAGAATTGCAAGTAGATTTTAGAGACCACCTCAGCTAGTTTCCTGCTCATCTAATTGCAGTTGTACTGGCATGTATTCTACTATTCTAGATAATGTAATAAAGTTGAGTTCTTTTTTATTTCTTATGTGCGTTTTGAGTTTCTACATTAATGGGTTTCTAAAGAAAATTTTATTTGTGTGTCATTGATTTCATGGTGAAATCATGATATTCAATTAAAGTAATTTATGAAAGAATTGGAGTAAATAAATTTCTAGATATTTTATCTAAATGTGATACTACAATCATCCTTGAACACATTATTATAGAGAATATAACTAGTGTGAGACAATAAGCTAAGAGTCATAACGAGTAAGAAAACTCTCCTTAACGACCTCCTCTCTACCCTTGCAAAGAGGACACTGTCTGTCTCAAGATTCCTACATTTTTCTTTTCATTTGGGTCCTTTTATATCCTCCTATGAGTGTGTCCCTTCCTATTCTTCATGTTTCAACATGAAATGTCCATGCCCAATCCCATGTTTTCCATGTTTCAGGTGGATTATTTTTACTTCCTCCCTCTTCAGGTGAGTATGGGCCTATTTATAATACATAATAAGCAGCAAAACATCCACAAAATAGGTGTAACTCACTAGCACACTACCGATAATTGTGTCTTTTAATTCGAATAGTAGGGGACATGCCTTCAAGAAAATAGGTGGGCAACAAGCTTCCCTCAGACCAAGGATTTGTCAGGGTATCCAGCCTTCCTTTGTGTTAATTAATTAATAATAATTATTATATATTTAATCATAGTTTCAGTTAGTCATGGTCCTTCCACACTAGTTTTACAATCACAACCATCATTACAATAACTACAAGTATAATAGGGGGATGTTTCATACCCAACCTCCTTAAAGAAACATCGTTCTCAATGTTATAAAAAAATGAGAATCAAAAAAGAATCAAACTCTATCTTTATGTCTCTTTATCTCAAAAACATTTCTCGTTCCCTAAATGGTAATGTCCTACCATGTTGTTCCTGTGCTCAATTCTTTTTTAGGGAAAAATTCAACTCATTTCTTCCTGGGAGACATACAATGTATGCTTGATCCCATTGAGTATTCAATTGCCTTCTTTAAAATAATATTTCTTCAGATTCCTCTTCCTTGTAGTCAACCACCTTCTAAACTTAACCATCCCCTTCTCTAATTCATTATTCTCTTTGGCAACCCATCTCTTTGCAAGGCTTCCTACCTAGGAAGAGCCTCTATAGCCAAGCCATCCCTATGATTTTCTTTATTAACAAAACATATTAATCATGGAATATATCATGACAATTAAAGCATATAACAAGTTTGCAACATCATTTCAATGGCCTAGTTATTGAGGCCTTTAACTCCATTGTGTTGACGTTTCAGACTTATATTTTTAGGCAAATGTTATTTATTTGTAGTCATCAACATGTTTTTTTGTTAGAAATTTTAGTAGTTTTCCTACACCATAAAAACATGATTCTTATGAGATTAACCATAAAAAAGTTTAAGTCCAATTAAACCATATTTTTATCATCATACTATAAACTTTTAAATCAATTCGCACGATAAATTTAACATGGAAATTCTTTAAACTGGTATTTGATACTTATCTTTGTGTAGTATTCATTCAATTCCTTCTTTAAATCCATATCATTGAGTAGTTTCACCATCAAGGGAAGCAATCAGTGGTAGATATATTGCTCCAGATAGTCTTTTCATACAGATCCATCCTTAAGTCTATTTCACTGAGTAATTTCACCACCAAGAAAGTACTCAGTGTTAGATATAATGTTGGATGAAGTGTTTTCATACATGTACATCTTTAATTCCAACTCACTGAGTAGTTTCACCACCAAGTGAAGTACTTAGTGGTGGACATATTGCTCCACGTAGTCATTAGAGAAATTTTGAGGTCAAAAAAGGGCCTCAAAATAAAAATGTACCACAAAAATAAACTTTATAAGAACTAATATGATTCAACATGATGATGTTCACCATGAGGGATGATTCAACATTTATGGAGTAAAAAGGATTAAAAAAATATAAAAAAACTATTTTTCAACTCGTATTTTCAACTTATCTCCTTATGATTTTACTCAAAATTTGAGTGGAAGCACTCACTGAATGTTGAATTTAAATTTTAGTCCAAGGATTACCCATGTTGCATACTTTTGATGGACCCTACTACACAAAAAATGTGAAATAGATGAATAATGTGATTACAAACACTGTTTTTCATGTATTTCATAGTTTTAATTTTCTAGGGTCAAATTATGTCACATGGGTACTCCTTGCATCAAAAAATAAATTATGCATTCAACAAGTGCTCCCACTTGAAATTTGAATAAAATTGTAGGGAGATAAGTTGAAAAAGTATTTTTTTCCTTTTCCCTCCAAAACATGACGAGGTAATATAATCTTATTTGATTATTTCCACTATTATTTATAATATTCCTTAGGAGACCCATTTTAGGTGTCAAAATTTCTCTAATTCCTTTTGTACATGTCCATCATTGATTCCATCTCACTGAGTAGTTTCATCACCAAGGGAAGTACTCAATGGTGAATATGCTGCTCTACATAGTCATTTTGTACTGGTCCAAATAAGTTCCCCCCTCTCATTAACCTCACACTGAGAGTGGGAATTACCACCAAGGTAGTGTTATATCGATGGGAATATCTTTTACCCCCACACCTCCATTATCATCACACCTCCAATAAGGTAGGTATTATTTTCTAATAAGTATATAATAGGCTAGCTACCACTTTAGTGGTTTTAATAACCAAACTATATGCACTAAGTGGTTTCTTATGCTTAATATAGAACTTAGTGGTGTATGTGCCTCACGATTTGACTAAGGAATTGGATTACCTATTAGTATACTCGTTGATACAATATTGAATATTTCCTTGCCATAAACATAATATAAACATGGGTACATAAATGTCATAAGAATATGAGCATAATGATAGTTGACATCAAGATTTCATTCTTGGAAACTTTCTCGATGGATCCCTTACATGAAATGGAATCTTATTGGATAACCTCATCATGTTATTCCAAACATATCATTCACATAATCATCATATTTTTTAACAACTAAAACAATCATCCTTCCACTGGGATGATTCTCGATAAAGACTTGTCAAATGAAATAAAAATAATATTAAGGTTAGGAAAAATCCTTCTTATGGAATTTCCATATATATGATGTCACTATCCATTTTGTTCATGTGAACCTAACAAGGTCCACCTAGTTGTTTTGACACCTTCTTTTGCCTTCTACTGTCATTGTTCTTATATACATGTTTTAATCAGGGCCTTACATTTACGGTCCATTTTTATTTATCTCTTCTCCATGAGATCCTTTTCTTTCCTTTCTCACACCCAATAACAAACCAATACCAAAGAAAAAAAAAGAAAGAATAAATAATGAAAACTATAGAAATACCATAATAGCAACACATGACAAAAACACAAGCAGCATGACCATGCTCAAAGTCAATAGAAAAAAGAAAAAAATAAAATGTTTGATCAACAATAACAACAAATACAAACACAAAATTCCCTTTCACATGATCCATTAGTTCCCCTCAAACTCAATCCCATGAATTCTCATCTCTTCTTGCATTAGAGGCCGCTTATTTAAGTGCCTAAAGTTTGCATGAGTTTTTTGTCCTCTCTAGCCTTACATTAGAGAAATTTTGAGGTCTAAATTGGGCCTCTGAAAGAATATTATTAAATAATAATGGAATAATAAAATAAGATTAGATTACATCATCAAACTGTAGAGGGAAAAATGAAAAGAGTATTTTTTCAAATTCATATTTTCAACTTATCTCCCTATAGGTTTACTCAAATTTTAAGTAGGAGCAATCACTGGATGCCAAATTTAATTCCTCATCCAAGGAGCATCCATGTTGTATACCTTCGATGGACCTTGCTACATGAAAAATGAGAAATACATGAAAACAAATTTTGCTATCACATTTTACATGTATTTCTTATTTTTTGTGTAGTAGGGTCCATCGAAAGTATGCAACATGGGTACTCCTTGGATGAGGAATTAAATTTTTCATCCAACGAGTTCTATCCCTCAAAATTTGAGTAAAACTATAGGGAGATAAGTTGAAAATATGAGTGCAAAAATTAGTTGTTTTCTAATTTTTATTTTTTTATTTTTTTATCCTTTTACTTTTTTACTCCAAAAATGGTGAACCATCCCCCTTGGTTGAAAATATTATTTTGAATCCTATTGGTTCTTATAAAGTTGATGTTGGTTGTATTTTGTTGTTTTGAGGCCCATTTTAGACCTCAAAATTTCTCTATGTGAGGGTTTCTTTTTGGCCTTGTCAACATTACATTATTCTATATTTTCATATCTAGGAAACCCCCATTCTAGATAGTCTCCCTATCCCAAAGTTTTTCCACATCAAGTAGTCATTAGAGTCTTACAACTAAGCACCCTCTATGCATTCTGTAATGACACGTGCATGGATTTTCATGGCTAGGTACCCATTTGGTATACTCCATTGTACTACTCAGGGTGTCTCATTTTCAAGGTACTAGTTATGAATTGCTTCTGTGAGATAAAAAAGTGCCACAAGCATCAACATCACCATGTTAGTCTCTTTCCTGATCTCCTAGCTCCATTATTTCACTTGTGTCGCAACATTTAATTTTCCATGAGATATACTAAAAAATTCCATATAAATATTTAAATTGCCTAGCTTTACTTCATTTAGAAGCTTGATCTCATATATATTAGATCTTGTTTTAGTAATGTTGTTAGAATTTTTTGCAAGTTCTGTTAGTTTATCATGGTGCCTTTGATCTCCCACCCCATTCCACACTCGACCTCCAATACGATATTTCAATTATCCAACACTTTTTAGTGCTTATATGTACAATCTTTTCACTGCAAAAGGAATTCACAATAATCTAAAGTGACCTCAGAATTATTATATTCATAATAGTTTTATCACTCCAACTAAATTCAAATAAAATGAAATGGCACCGTAATTGTACTATACATATGCATCATTTCTATTCCAAGCATTGCCTAATGTAATTAAACAATTACTCTAGCATACTAATTAGTTCTAAATGAGAAATGCATATCTCTATGTTCATGATCAATTTAGCATTCATTACTACAATCTTTCATACCAAAGGATTCCTACCTTAACCACACCCTTTTCTAGGCATTCCTACAAGGAATTCATTAATTTAAAACAACAGATATTATTTTAGTTGAAAGGAACTCTTACCTTTACCTTTTAACCATGGTTTTTTGTTTCCTTCCTTACTTGGATGTCATTACCAACAATAATTCTAGTTGAAGTCTCCTTAAGGGGTGCAACTTCCTAGTAACAAGGGCATGATGTTGCAATAGTCAACAGTTCCCAAAACGATCTCAATCTCACACATTAGTCATAAATTTATCAACCCATCTATTTATAGACTTTAATGAAAACTTCATAAAGGAATTTTCATTTTGAAAATAATTTGTCACACATGCAAACATCCCGTGCTATGTATACACTGCCAATTTCTAGCCTTTATTGTTATCATTCATGCACACAACAAATTGTGTAAGTGTAAGCACATTAATAATGTGTTTTCAGAAAAAAAATAGTCATTCTTGCACACTTACCCAATGGTTCCTGTACGTGTCATGGAATCCATCAAATAAGTTCATTATGTTACTAAAAAATATAGCATATATAATTTTATTTACGTACCATTAATGTATGCACCTAGCATACCTTCATGTATCTATATCATTCTTAATATCTATTCATTAGGCATGTATCTATAATCTATATCATGTCTTTCCTGCCTATACTATTATTCAATAGCTTATGAAAACTTCTCAAAATATTAGAGAAAAATATTAAACTAGCAAGAGTTAAGTTAGGAGATTCCCCATCATAGTGATGATTGTATCTTTCAGCCATAAACTTTTTCAATTATGTTGGGTTGCTCAAGGAAGCTAGTCAACATCCTGCATGTTTATCTTGTTGCAGAAAATTGAAATAAATATTTAAATAACATTAGTGTATTCATATATACAACAAAATAATTTCACATAAGTATGCATGCATGCATATATAGTATATTTGAAACTTAAATTATTTCCTATACTAGACCCCATCATGTATAGGTTGAACCATGCTCTAATACAACTTTGTATCACACCCTCCCAACCCCTTGAGTTATTCTTGGACTATGGGAGGTGCTACTACCCTGACCTCCAAGGTCTCATTATGAAGATGGGGTTACAAAAATTTAGTTTTTTTAATCCTATCAAAATCCTAAATAGATATTTCCATTGTATTTAGCTCGTTGAGAGCTTTTCTATAAAATTGATATCCAATTGAAATGTATTCCCTTTTAAATATTTTCTCATTAAAGCCTTGCCACCTCAGCACTAAGCACTACCACATGGTATTAGTGTGGCCCATGTAGCATTTCCACATCACACATGGTCCAAACGTTGCTCCGACCACATCACTACGCCTTTCCACTATCACACCATTCCTCCAAGACCACCCACACCCAAGCAACACATACATACTACGTATCAAGGGAGGTGCAACACATTGTGAATATTCTTGTCAAATAATGGGGAAATATCTGTTTGTATCCTCCATAAACAACACCCATTCCCAAAACAATTAATACATATTGCTTGGCGATGTAGACAAAGTATGACATGAATATTCACTTCAGACAATGGGGATATTCCTATCTCATGTCCACCAATCTTCATCAAAATCCAAATTTATGTTATATATATTGATTCATATTCTTATTTCACAAATAATACAAGCTTCTAGCTTGCAATATAGAAATGTAGAGACTCCAAGGATTCCTATGACTCTTCCAAGATTTTCCTTAAATTTAAATGTGGCCCAAATCATACCAACAATAAGAGCGAAATGTTCATTCCAAACAACAACATTTCTAACATCGTATAAATGAAAACAATGATAACACTGAATCACAAACATATCTACTATTAATCATTGATACAGGTTAATCCATAGTTGTCCATGCTCTGTAATTTTGGTCACAACAAGATCACATTTAACCTTAACATATGTCCCATATTACACAAAATACACAATGCATAATCCATCCTCTACATAAATAGAGGGAAGTAAAATATAAAGCAAGTCAGCGACCCTTTCATCTCATAAGCATGCCAACCATTAGAATGTTGGTAATATAAATTAATTGTATGTCTGTGTGCATCTAGTCACAATTGCATATATAATCATGAAACATTTATATTCAACCATGTAAACAGCTCTACACACAGGAGTATATCAATAGACACCTAGATCCATAAATTTATCATGAGCCGAAAGGCATATAAATAAAAAAACATCACTATGATCGAACATAGATCTCAACAATCATTCTATAAGTAGAGTTGTTTTATATACAAAACACATGAATTAAACTCCTAATATGATAACCCATTATATTGAATGTGGAAGTGAGCTACCCAAACTTATAAATGTATAAATATAATCGAAACTTATGAAGTCATGTGTTAGTTCTATGTGCATTTATATAACCACATAAGGACATTTCAGACAACCTATAAAAGAATTAGAAAGAATTCATCCATGTAACTCATGCAAATCATTATCAACATAGATACATAAGTTAGTCGGTCAATCATGCACCCTTATATAAATGGCACATGATTAATCATTGTTCATAAATCTAATAAGGCATATTAAAAGCTATAAGCTAACATGCATAATCCAAGAATACTTATTTGAATTAGTTTGAGATGGTTGGAAATGGAAGGATGGATTTCCATTCTCCTTCCAACCATAGGCAAACTACATTACAACCGTTGTTGCTATTGACCACCCCGCAATCCCAATCCAGGGTCTGGCAATATGCTTACATAAGGAAATTTTACACCGTTGTTTCATTCCCACTTAACTTCAAATAGTCCACATGGGATTAGAAAAACATGGCCTCAAATACAATTATAGGGGTTGGTGCTCAAAGTCATGGAGCAGAAGCTGAAAATCTGATGGGGCCAGCCCACGTGGTCCCACGCTAGCCCAACCTACGTGGACCTACACTAATACTTTGGCTCGGATATAAGGTGATTGCAATTAATTTTGGTTGTTGATTGATAATCAATCCACGATACTTTGCTTTGTCTCTCCTTATGACACCTGCCCTCCTCGAAGTTGACAAACCCTAATTCACTTAATTCACTTTTTCACCGCCGGTTCGCGCCTATCCTGTCATTTTTACCTTGTTACTTGTTCTGTGGTCTCGTTCTGGTTTTGGCTCCGCCTCTGGTTTCTCTGCCTGTGGTGAAACCCTGTTGAGCTTCCGCTGATTTTATGGTGAAACAATGCTGCTTAACTCTGCCTAATCGTTACTGTGGGAGTCTATGTATTCACTTCAGGTCTTGTTGGTAAGTCACAGTTCCTCCACTGCGCATTCAACTCGTTTTATGACTGTGTGAACATTTCTGGGTTTGCTCTTGTAAATACTGTCCGTTCTGGTCCTTTTAGTAAATTCGTGGTGAATGCTGGTAATGAATGATGTCTGGTCCGCTCAGTTATCAAATGCACAGTTCGACGGTATCTCGGCTTGGTTCTTCTCCGGTGCTCGGTTCTGTAAATCAGGTATGGTTTTGTTTCTTGCTATATTCCTTTGTCCTCCGTTTGTGCTGGAACTAATGTTCCGCAGCCCCTCTGTGGTCAGGGTCAATGCTTCGGTTCTGTAGGCTTTTGGTTTCGGCTCCCTACAGGTATGGTCTCTTCACCTCAACCATACATAGGTTTTGATTTCTTTTTAGCATCGTGACATAGTTTTCTTGTGCAAGGGTATTGTCTGGTTACAAACCCTAACCCTCCACCTCGTTTTGTGTTTGCAGTTGCGGCCGGTTTCGTGGCTTCGCAAGGGTTACAGTCGATACCACCCGAGTAGCTCTGTCCTAGTTTCACTTTCTTACAGTGGCTCTTCGGTCTTAGTTGTATTTGCTTTCGCCTGTTGTATGTATGTTTTATATCGGTCGAGTCTGAGCATGTTGGGTTAACTCCAACCCGTAGCCGTAACTTGGAGGGTTTCTGTGAGTCTTTGGTAACTCGGTTCGATGAACCCTCGTTGCACACTTTTATGTAATTTGGGTTATGTAGGAGTACAATGTAATATTCAGTGGCATATAAACTTATTTATAGTTGGTTCTGGTGCTTACCCGGTTTCGACTGTGGTCTGGTACGTTCTTCTGTATTTGTTTGCTCCTTCCCGCCTTGTGCTCACTCTCGGTCTTGCCTAGTCAATAGACTCTTGGAGATCGTAAAACACTGTTATTGTATTTGCCTGAAATGAAATGAATACACAATAATATGCATGTAAATTCTGTTACAGAGGACATAAATATTGGAACAGTTTGTTTACTTGTGCACTGAATTAGATGAAGGAAAAATGTATGTATTTCTATTATTCTCATTCACATGCTCTGCTCCTGAAACCCTCTGGGTTATCTCGTTGGTCTTTTTGTACAATAGTTGTAGGTAGTTAGATAACTGCTGGTAGTTATGCTATTACAGTTTGTTTCGCAGTTGCTATAGGCATACGTTTCTTAACTATTCATTAGTTTACTTTGTCTCCTTTATACCATAAGGGTTTGTTGTTTACATCGCCTATTGACACTAATCTACTTTTAACATCTCTAACTAAGACTTGTTACAATAGTTAAAATAAAATAAACAGAAATTAAGGTTTAATGTTGTAGTTGACCATGAAAGAAATTAGACAAAAACATAAGAACTCTGACAGGCTTGCTGTCCATTTAATGAACTGTTCATCTTTCCCAATCTTCTTCAGAAACTGTGTTCGCCCTCTCTCGGTCTTCACCCTGTCGACCATATGCTCCTGCATCAGGATGCCGGGTTAAAAGAGAGATCTCATGGCTCTGTTCCATGAGTTCCTCCACCGAGTAGCCAGCCTTCTGAATCTGTGTCTCGTCGAGCCAAGAGTTGTCCTCCATTGGACGGTCCTTCCACTTGACGAGGTAACGCAGATACTTCTTCCTGCGTGTCTTCTTAGCTACCTGTGTGCTGAGGATTCCTTCGATTTCATGGGTCCGGACCGAAGGCAACTGTTTCTTCCAAAGACTGCACTCGAACTGGGTGTCCCATTGTGGCTGTACCATTCTATCATCTTCCGCCTGGGCATGATATGGGAACAGATTTGCCACGTTGAATATGGGTGATATACCTATATCAGGTGGCAACTGAATTTCATATGCATTCGCTGAAAATTTGCGCAGAATTTTGCATGGGCCGATTTTCTTGAATTTCAGTTTGTTATACATACCCTTAGGAAACCGTTCCCGGCGCAAATGCGCAAGGACTTCGTCTCCAATCTCAAAATTTACCTCTCGCCGCTTTATGTCTGCATGCTGCTTATATTTCTGCGTGCTGTCCTGTAATCTTAATTTAACTTTTTCATGCAGTTCGCTCATTGCTTCGGCAAAATCTTCTCCGTCTGCACTTCTCCTTTCTAGCTATCCCAAATCTCGTAATTCATGTACTCCTCGCAGATGCATACCATACAAGATTTGAAATGGGCTAAGGCCGGTGCTCCGATTGGGCGAATTGTTATAAGCGAATTCTGCCTGGGCAAGAGCTCGATCCCATAATCGCGAGTTTTCTCCTGTCAAGCTTCGTAACAAGTTGCCCAAACTCCTGTTCACCACCTCTGTCTGTTCGTCAGTCTGCGGGTGATACGCAGAACTGAAACTTAACTGTGTGCCTAGCTTTTTCCACAGGGTGCGCCAAAAATGCCCTGTAAATTTCACATCCCTATATGAAACTATAGTTTTAGGTAAGCTATGTAATCGAACTACTTCTGTAAAGAAGAGGTGTGCCACGTTTGTGGCGTCGCTAGTCTTTCGCGAAGGAATGAAATGAGCCATATTTGAGAACCTATCCACCACCACCATCACTGAATCATATCCCCGCTGCGTTCTAGGCAATCCTAGGACAAAGTCAATGCTGACCGAATCCCACGGCCTGCTTGGAACACGTAGGGGTGTGTACAACCCAGTGTTCTGGCTGTGTCCTTTCGCCAGTTGGCAAATTTTACACCTGGTTACATACCTCTGTACGTCCCGGCTCATTTTTGGCCAGTAATAAAAATGCCCGAGCTGCTCCAATGTCTTATCGATGCCGAAATGTCCCGCTAGTCCGCCACTGTGTTTCTCTCTTACTAAGTTTTCCCTCATCGAACAGTCTGGAACACATAGCTGTCCTCTTTGAAACAATAATCCTTCCTGTAAATTGAAATCTAGCCATGGGCTTGTATTCCTCAATACGGGATTCTGGCATGCTTCAAAAGCTTCTTTGAAATCCGCGTCCATCTGGTACAAATCCTTCAAGTACTCAAATCCCATCACCTGTATGCCACTTTCTTGTAAGAGCAGGGCTCTTCTGCTTAAAGCATCCGCCACTTTGTTGGCTTGCCCACTTATGTGCTTCAACACAAAAGTAAAACTTTGCAGGTACTCCACCCACTTGGCATGTTTATGGTTCAGTTTGTGCTGCTGTGTTATGTACTGTAACACAGAATTATCAGAGAACAAGACGAACTCATTGCCTAGTAAGTAGTGCCTCCACTGCATAGAATTCTTTGTCATATGACGAATACTTCTGCCGACTTTCATTTAGTTTCTCACTAAAGAACGCCACTGGTCTGTCCTCTTGATTGAGTACAGCGCCAATAGCTGTCCCGCTTGCATCACACCGAACCTAAAAAGGTTTGCTAAAATCGGGCAGCCTCAGGATTGGCCTCTCCGTTATTTTCCGCTTCAGAAGTTGGAAGCTGTTTTCTGCCGCCTTAGTCCAACAAAAAGGTTGGCTAGCCTTTTTGATGGTCTCTAGCATTGGTGTGTAGATTTCACTAAAATTCTTAATGAACTTTCGATAAAAACTTGCTAAACCGTGAAAGCTACGTACCTCAAATAAATTCTTAGGTGACGGCCAACTTATGATCGCTGCAATCTTCTCTGGGTCCATCCTTAACTCATTCTCTGCCACTACAAATCCCAGATAAATTAACTCCTTCTGCAAGAAAGTGCATTTCTTCAAGTTTATCAGCAATTTGTTCTGCTGCAGCTTCTCGAATACCCTTCGAATATGCTGAAGGTGCTCTCTTTTCGTCCTGCTAAAAATTAAAATATCGTCCAAATAGACTATCACGAACTTTCCAATAAATTCTTTTAACATTTCATTCATTAGTCTCATAAAAGTACTTGGAGCGTTACTCAACCCAAATGGCATGACCAACCATTCGTACAGTCCTTCGTTGGTCTTGAAGGCTGTCTTCCATTCATCTCCCTCTCTAATTCTGATCTGATGGTACCCACTTTTCAGATCTATTTTTGTAAAATATGCTTCCCCACTAAGACAGTCCATCATGTCATCCATTCTAGGCAAGGGAAATCTATATCGAATGGTGATCTTGTTTATAGCCCGCGAATCTGTGCACATTCGCCATTCTCCTCCTTTCTTGGGTGCAAGGACTGTAGGTACTGCACAGGGGCTTAAACTCTCTCTGATCAGTCCCTTATCTAACAACTCCTGCACTTGTTTGCATACTTCTTCATTGTCCTTTGGACTCATTCTGTACGCTGCCTTGTTCGGCAAGCTTGCTCCTGGTATGAAATCAATGTGGTGGCTGATGCTCCTTTTGGGAGGCAACTTATAAGGTAGCTCATCAGATGCAATGTCTTGAAATTCTTCTAATAGCTCTTGTACTTCTTTGGGTAATTCTGTTCCTCTAAGTTCAGTAATACTGGCTTCATCCTCCTCACAACTGCAAAATTAATTTCATTTTCCTCAACCTGTTTTATGAACTATTTTCCTCCCATTAATAGTGCCTTTGTTCCACTTGATTCTGCTGAATCTTCCTATTTGATGGGTACGAGTGTGTGTTTGACCCCATCCTTCGTAAACTTATAACAATTAGTTTTCCCATCGTGTGTCACCTTCCTATCATACTGCCATGGTCTTCCGAGCAGTATGTGGCACACGTCCATTGGCATAATATCGCAAACCACTGTATCGTGGTACTTGCCAATGCGAAACTCTACCTCGCATTGTTCATCAACTAACAGTTGGTGGCCTTTCTGCAGCCACGACACCTTGTAAGGTGTGGGGTGCTTCAACCGCTTCAACCCCAGTTTTTCCACCATCTCAGTGGCAACCAAGTTATCTGTACTCCCGCTGTCTATTATCACCTTGCAGCATTTTCCATGCGATTTAAAGACTGTCTGGAACAGTGACTTCCGTTGTGTTGGTTCAGCCACTTCCTTGGTTGGCTTTAACATCACTTTTTATTCAAAATCAACGCTTCTCCCGTTTCCGCCATGTCTTCCACTTCCCGTGGTTGTGCTTCAGCTTCTTCAGGCTGGATCATAAATGTCCCCCTCTGACGTGTATGCTCAACTTCTGGACATTCAAAGGATCGATGCCCCCATTTTTGGCACCTGTAGCACTGGAAACTAGTCCCTCTTCCGCAGCGTCCTCGCTGATATGACCGACCTCCTCTGGTGCTGTCTCCTTTGTTTGTTGTCCCTGAAGTTTTTGAGCTGCTACCTTCTTTGCTGTTCACAGCACTCTTTCCTCTACCATAGGACTGTCCTCGTCCTCTACCATTCCCTCTCCCTCTCCTGTTATTCTGCTTCCGATTAATTTTCTCCTCAGCCTTCACCACACTCTGAAAGGCTTCTTCAATACTTTGGGGAGAAAGAATGCTGATTTCATCCAGAATTTCCATCCTCAAGCCATTGACATACCTCGCTGTTTTTTCTGGAGTTTCATCCGTATAACCAACACGTAGATTTACCCGGTAGAACTCTTCTGTATACTCTTTGACAGTCATACCCTTCTGTCTCAAATTCTGTACTCGACGACATAGTTAACCCTGGTAATCTTTCGGCAGAAATCTGCCCTTCAATTTTGCCACCATTCTTGACCATTTTTGTATGGGTAATTTGTTCAGTCTTTTTATGTCTACTTGGACATTGTCCCACCACAAGAGGGCATGTCCCTTTAACTTAGTAGCAGCGAACTTGACTCTCTTATCCTCCTTAACTTCCTCTTTTTCGAAATATTTATCTAGTTCGCTTATCCAATCTAATAGGATATTTGCAGACAGACTGCCATCGTAATTAGAAATCTCTGTTTTGGGTTTGTTGCTGGCCAATAAAATTGAACGCGGCAGTCTCAATTCTGGAGCTTCTTCATTAGACCCGTCTGTAGCAGCTACCGCTTCTTCCTCACTGTCATCTCCCAGTTTCGGGTCTCTTCGCCTACCCGCTTCCACTGCTTCCAAGCGAGCTGTAAGAACTCTAATCTGTTCCCTCAATCCTTCATCTGCTCCCCTACGTGCACCTCTTCCACGTCCCCGTCTTGGCGCTTGCACTTCTGCCATCTTCCTCTATATATATATAAAAAACTGCTCTGATACCAATTGATGGGGCCAGCCCACGTGGTCCCGTACTACCCCAACTTACGTGGACCTACACTACTAATTAGGTTCGGATATAATGTGATTGCAATTGATTTTGGTAGGTGATTGATAATCAATCCGCGGTACTTTTATTTGGCTCTCCTTATGACACCTGCCCTCCTCAAAAGTGACAAACCCTAATTCACTTAACTTACCTTTTCTCCGCCTGTTCACGCCTATCCTGTCATTTTACCTTGTTACTGTTCAGTGGTCTCATTTTGGTTTTCAGCTCTGCCTCTGGTTTTTTCTGCCTGTGGTGACACCCTGTTGAACTTCTGTTGATTTTATGGTGAAACAATGCTGCTTAACTCCGCCTTATCGTTACTGTGGGAGCCTGTGTATTCGTTTCAGGCCTTGTTGGTAAGTTACGGTTTCTCCACTATGAATTCAGCTCGTTTTTGTGACTGTGTGAGCATTACTGGTTTTACTCTTGTAAATACTGTCTGTTCTGGTCGTTTTTGTGAATTCGTGGTGAATGCTGGTAGTGAATGATACCTGGTCTGCTCAGTTGACAAATGCGTAGTTCGATGGTCTCTCAACCTGGTTCTTCTCCGGCGCTCGGCTCTGTAAATCAGGTATTATTTTGTTTCTTGCTGTATTTTTTATCCTTTGTTTGCGCTGGAACTAATGTTCCGCAACCCCTCTGTGGTCAGGGTCAATGCTTCGTTTTTGCAGGCTTTTTGGGTTCCGGATCACTTCAGGTATGGTCTCTTCCCTTCAGCCATACATAGGGTTTTTTTAATTTCTTCGTAGTTTCATGACTTCGTTTTCTTGTGCGAGGGTATTGTCTGTTACAAACCCTAACCTTCCACCTCGTTTTGTGTTTACAGGTATGGCCGGTTCCGTGGCTTCACAAAGGTTACAGTCGACACCACCCGGGTAGCTCTGTCCTCGTTTCACTTTCTTACAATGGTTCTTCAGTCTTCGTTGTATTTGTTTCTCGCCCGTTGTCTGTTTGTTGTGTATTTGTCGAGTCTGAGTGTGTTGGGTTAACTCCAACTCGTAGTCGTAACTTGGAGGGTTTCTATGAGTCATTTGTAACTCGGTTCGATGAACCCTCGTTGCACAGTTTGCATGTAATTTGGATTATGCAGGATTTACAATGTAATATATAGTGGCATTTAAATTTATTGATAGTGGGTTCTGGTGCTTACCCGGTTTCGACTTTAGTCTGGTGCGTTCTTCGGTATTCGTTTGCTTCTTCCCATCTTGTACTCACTCTTGGTCTCGGCTAGTCATTAGACTCTTGGGGTTCGTAAAACACTGTTATTGTATTTGCCTGAAATGAAATGAATGTACAGTAATACGTATATAAATTCTGCTACAGAGGACATAAATATTTGAACAGTTTTTTTATTTGTGCACTGAATTTAGATGAAGGAAACTGTATGTATTTCTATTATTCTCTTTCACATGATTTGCTGCTGAACCCCTCTGGGTTATCTCGTTTGTCTTTTTGTACAATAGTCATAGGCAGTTAGACAACTGCTGGTGGTTATGCTATTACAGTTTGTTTGGCAGTCGCTATAGGCATACGTTTCTTGACTATTCATTAGTTTACTTTGTCTCCTTTATACCATAAGGGTTTGCTGTTTACATCGCCTATTGACATTAATCTACTTTTTAACAACTCTAACTAAGACCTGTTATAATAGTTAAAATAAAATAAACAGAAATTAGGTTAACAGAGTTTAATGTTGTAGTTGACCATGAAAGAAATTAAATAAAAACATTGAACTCTGACAGGCTTTCTGTCCATTTATCGAACTGTTCATCTTTCCCAATCTTCTTCAGAAACTTTGTTCGCCCTCTCTCGGTCTTCACCCTGTCGACCAGATGCTCCTGCATCATTAAGCATATTTGAATGCAGGGAGAAAGGTTCAAGAATTTAGCTTAGATTATTATTTCCCTTGTTGTTTTTCTTTGAATGATCAAGTACATATAAAGGATTATAATACATCTTGAGGTGTTTGTGTCTTAATCACCTAAGGTCCTTACTTCAGGGACCTATTCACGAGTAGATAATGGATGTCTAACCTATTTGGGGGAGTATATTTTACTGGGGGAGTCTTTTCCAAGTGCGTACTTCGATACATACCTCATTTCAATTTTTTCTTCCTGTAGGAAAGGGTTTATTAGGATAGTTGGTGGGTATCATATCCACCTGCAAAAGGAAGAAATAAAATCAATAGGAAGGGGTGGTGCCCAAAATCTAACTGCTGCCATTTGCAAATATGAACCTGCTATAGTCTCAGAATCATCCCAACCATCATCCTCCACCAAAGCATCACAACTAACCTCCTCACAACTAGAATGTTCACGTTGGAATGTCGTCAAGATGTGCATTATTTCGCATTGAAGGCATAAAAGAAATGTTTCTAAGGGTTCACTGAGGGTTTTGAACTTATATGTGATTGGACTGCAGTCGACATTGAATATTCAATATCCCATTGCTCCTTGAGGTACCCACTTTTTTAATTCTAGATCCATATTCAGTATTCCAATGAATGATTTTGGATGGTCGTTTTCTGAAATCACAATAAAAATATTCATCTTCATTCTTAATAATATAAGCCATGCGAGCAACACACCTTGCTTTTCTATCAATGAGAGATTTTTCTTCAGATTGATTTTTCCTATTAAAGGAGCTTCTACATCCCACTTCATCCATTTCATCATCAACCCCTAACAACTATAGACAAAAATAGTATTAATATCTCACTAAATAAAAATTACAAGAAACATTTTTTTCTCTTTACTCAACATAATGACGAAGAAAGCTAGGGAAATCTCTCACCAAGAATATAATATCTAAGCAACATCATTGGGGATAATCAAGATAAACTTTATAAGTATGAATATTCAAAAGAAACTTCAAAGATATGAGATTGTTGGCTAGTTGAATTGTTTGTAAATTAAACATTCAAGTACCACATTAATTATCGACCAGGGAAAGTCCTTTTATTTCAAAGGCACTGCGTACTGTATGTACTTAAAACCCAAAAGCATCAAAAGCTGTAGCATACGTACTTCTTATGTTATATCATTACAGTACTTTAAAAGGAAAACAACTAATTAGAATTACAAATCTGAGAAACGAAATAATGGATGTTCTTCTGGCAGAGGACCAGGACCCTATCCTCCAGATGGGGATGTCCAGCACCTGCCCCTGTTATCAGAATTGCTAACGCCACACAGCACTCTCATTCACCGGTGAGAAACAAACTCAGAAAGCAATGAAACAGAGTACTTGTAAAGCAAAGAATGCCAGAGGTAATACTGTTAAATCCACACAGAGTACCGAGAAGAACTTACCATACATCTACACAATCAACAGGAAAATAAATGGGTGAATCTTGTGAGGAAGGTGGGCCCAGTCCTTCTCACAAGATTCCCCGAAAAGAAGAAGACGGATTTAAGTGCTTAGAACCAGTTTATATTTATCTGCCAAAAAGATTGAGTACAATGGAACTCAGACTTGCTGATGTTCTTCAAAACCTTAGTTACAGATTGACTATTGACATCCCGTTTCATGTAGATGTCTCCTCTTTATAGAGGAGACATCTACTAAAATAGAATATTACAGCTTTTCAGTTAATACTGTGTGTCAAAAATAAGCAAATTAGAATGTTGTTACAACCATATGATAATGCATCCTTTTCTGGAGCTTCGGCTGTCACACGGTGAATAACTGATTGTCTTCTCGGGATTGTCATTTCCTTCGCTATTTCCCCATGCTATTCATGCTGACTGTATGCTCCTTCTCTATACTTCCACTTGATTATGCCACGTTACCATTCTTTAGATAGCTGCCATCTGTTGTCCGTGGCTACAAAATAGCTGCTTTGGATAATTACTGTTGCTGGTATTGTGGCAGCTGTGCAGTTGTTGTTTCTGGTGTTGCAGCAACTGCGTAGTTGCTATTTTTCGTGTTGCAGCAACTGTTCACTATACTCCTGCAAGCTTATGACAGTTGTTTAACGATTTTAGTCAGCATTTCCACAGATAAGTGAAAATATATTTACGAATATGAAGTAAATAATTAAATATAGATTTGCGGAAGGTCACTTCATACCTTGGGGTTAATATATCTTTATGAAATAAAAGCTTTTGCTTATTACTGTAAAAAGGGTAAATATACGGCAAAAGATAAGGTCAAAAATTGATCAATTGTGAGTCCCAACATCCCCCCCAACTGAAGAGATTGCATGTCCTCATGCAATGTCTAATCTGAGTCTGAGTCGGAAAACTGGGATGAGCAATGAAGATTACTAAGACAATAGCTGAAGGGAGCATCATTGAACCTTTCTCTGAAACCATAAACAGTTCTCAATTGTTTCCATATTGCTGCCTCTTCTCTGTTAAAAAGTTCAAACTTCCCCTTGTACTGCTCACCTGGTAACCATAAAAGTGGGAACTTAAACCTGTAGCCTATCCATTTTTCTGCACAGATTTTCATGCTTTCAACATACCGAGGTACCCTTGATAATGCCGCCTGCAGGTTTGATGGGTTATATGGGTGATACTCTTTCCTCCCTATGGGGCAGTTATCCCAAAATAGTTTATTTGCTTCCACAGCCAATGATGCTTTGGTTTTTATATACTGCTGACAGTCTGTTAGGACCTCTATTTGCAGTTTCATAACATGATCCTTCATCTCATTATTGGCTATCATTTTTAAATGCTGCGAAATGAAGGCGGCAGGGTTCTGAGGTTCAGCTCGAATCCATAAAAGGCAATTTTGTTCGTTCTGGAAGCCTGAGATATAGGCATTTTGCCAAGTGAGCTGGTTTGCCAGAAAAGAAATGAAAGCTCTCTATTGTGTATCACCTACTACAGGTATCATATTGATGTTTCTTTCTTCAGATACCGCCTCATTGTGGAGGTATAATTCGCATAGCAGGTTCTGGTCATTTTTGGGTGCTCCTGCAAAAGTTGCCATGAACTGATCAGCTGTGACCACTTGATAGGGTCTCCCTTCCTTGATATCCTTCAACTGAATAAATGCAAGCCTTTCCCTCAGGAATGTGGCATACTTGAAGGAGGGCTTCCTTGTTGCAAGCATCCTTTGGCACAGCTCAAACATCAGGGACATCCTGTGTTTTAGCTCCTTAATTTCTTTATACTGTGCCCTGCACTGTTCCAGTGCTTTCCAGTTCTTATAGGCATGATTAAACCAGGTTTCTTTCTGTTGTTCGAATGCTTTCCCTTGAGATTGATGATATTCTCTCCACCATATGTGTTTGAGTTCCAGAAAACTTTCTGTTTCTACCCCTGCATCTTTAACAGTAGGGGGTTCTGTTTGCATGTAGGCATCAACTGAAATTGTCTGTTCCGTAAGCTGGAATAATCCAGCGTCACTTTCCAGCAAAGCTTCTTTCTTATTTTCTTCTGGGACTGTTTGCTCTTCTTTTGTAGTTGTCTGGGTAAGCCGAGGTGATTCTGCATCTTCTTCCATAATAGTCTGGGTAGCATTGGAACTTACTGGTTCTTGTGTAACAATAAGTTCCTGTCCTTGATCTTGCATGTTTTCCAGACGACCTGTTGGTTTTTGTGTGTCAACGGGTCTGACCGACTGCGATTCTTCTAAGGATCCTGTTGGTTCTTGTGTCACAACAGGATTTT
>APFE031534351.1:225339-237467 GCA_000404065.3 Pinus taeda | reverse complement strand
CTTTCCCTTCTCTCCCTATCTCTCTCCCCACGTATTCTCTCTCTTCCCTCCTTGCTTCTCTCCCTCTCTCTATCCATCTATCCCTTGTCACTCTCTCTCTCTCTCCACCTCTATATCGCTATGCCTTACTTATTTCCTCCGTCTCTCTCCATATCTATATCCCTAGGCCATATTTCTTTCCTCCATCTCTCTCCCCCTCCAACAGGCAAATCTCTTTCCCCCATTTCTCTTCTTCTCTCTCTTCCCCTCTTTCTCTTCCTATGCCCTTCTCTCTCTCTCTCTCTCTCTCTCTCTCTCTCTCTCTCCATCTTTATCACCATCTCCATCTCCCTCTCTTCGCTTCACTTTCCTTGCTATCATCACTTGGATCCTTAGTTAAGATAGATCTATGTTTGTTATTACTAATATTTGTATTATATAAATTTCCCATATTTAAATACAAAATATTCTCATTTTTAATTTTATTAAAACCATAAGTTAATTTATGTGGGAATAATTTTAGAAGTCGTGAAGATAGAGGGTTTATATATACCTCAAAACTAATTACAACCCTTTTCCTATTACCTTCAAATAAAAAATCTTATAAAATTAAATTAAATTAAAATATTTTTATTGTGAAATAAGTTATGGTTTTTGAGCATATGGTATTGATAAGTCATGATATTGGCCAATGGTATTTTAACAAATTCTATTTACAAGTTAATAATATCCATTGTAAAGTGGGGGTGAATATCAATGGTGAAGAATCTTGTCATATTGTTATAAAATATTTAGATTGTGAAATAAGATATCATTTTTTGGCATGTGGTATTAAATAAGCCATGGTATTATTCCATGCTATTGTAACAAACCTATTGACAATTTCATAATATCAATGACAAATTGGCGGTGAATATCCATGATTAAGAATCCTGTCATATTCTTATAAAATATTTTGATTTTGAAATAAGTTATGTCTTTTGGGCATGTGATATTGATAATCTAAGGTATTTTAACAAATTATATTTCAATGCTAATAATATCCATGGTAAAGCGAAAATGAATTTCCATGGTTAAGAATATTTTCATATTGTTGTAAAATATTTTTATTTTGAAATAAGTTATGCTTTTAGAACATGTGGTATTGATAAGCCGTAATATTGGCCCATGGTATTATAGCAAATCCAATTTTTTACAATTTAGTAATATCCACTGTAAAGTGGGCGATGAATACCCATGGTTAGGAATCTTGTCATATTGTTATAAAATATTTTGGTTGTGAAATAAGTTATGTTTTTTGGGCTTGAGGCATTGATAAGCCATGGTATTGGCCCATGTTATTGTAACATAACCTATTCACAAGTTAGTAACAAAATCAAAATATAACAAACTAAATTTTATTATTTTTATTATTAATTGAGCCAACATTTATATTTTTTCACTCATCCCCACACTTTTGACTTTTATTATTATTATTACTATTATTCTTTAACAAAGCCCATATTTAGAATTGTTTACATACTTACATTACACCTACAGATCTACTCTATACTCTATAAATATTATATTTATTGTTTTTTAGGGAGGGAAATTTTAACATTTTTGAAAAAATTCAGCGTTAATTTTCATGTAACAAAGTCCTCCTAATTCCAATCTTCATTTACATTCTAAAACAAGTAGTATATTTTCACTTTTCATAGGGCAGAGGGAAAACACGTAGATATTTTCACTTTCCATAAGGGAGATGGAGGGAAAACTAGTAGCATATTTTCAGTTTTCATAAGGGAGGAGGGAAAATGCTATTGAAGAGAGTTGTGAATTAAACCCACCATTATATCTTCAATCCATTAATGGCACCCATGTATGTTTCATTTCTAGTCTTCTTCCACATAGGGAGGAGTACACACACCTCAGATCTCTGGTTCAAAATTCACTATGTTTCTCATCCTTCCTTTTATGTTTACAAGTAGCATATTTTCACTTTTCACAAAGCGGGAAGGAAAACAAGAATGAAGAGATTTGTGAATTAAGGTTTTAGAAGTAGCCGACTAATATTGAACCCCACCGTTGGATCTTTAATCGATTAATGGTGCCTAGGTATGTTTCATTTCTAACCTCACTGCATTTCCACCCCCGTTTTAGTCTTCTTCGACACAAGGAGGACTGGTTCAAAATTCACTATTTTTTTCATCCTTTCTTTTAAGTTTAATAGTAGCATATAGTGTTGCGAGTTAAGGTTTTACTAGTAGCGAATGGATATCAAAACCTACCCTTAGAACTTTAATCCGTTAATGGCGCGCAGTTATTTCTCATTTGTAACCTCGTCGCAGTTTCACTCTTAGTATTCTTCGACATAGGGAGGAGTATGCACACCTCAGATCCCCACCATTGGATCTTCAATCCATTAATGGCACCCATGTATGTTTCATTTCGAACATTATTTACACCCAACTTTTATTCTTCTTCCACAGAGGGAGGAGTACACACAACTCAGATCTCTAGTTCAAAAATCACTATATTTTCATCCTTGTTTTTATGTTTACAAGTAGCATATTGTCACTTTTCACAGGGTGAGAGGGAAGACTAGATTGAAGAGAGTTGTGAGTTAAGGTTTTAACTTTTCAATCCATTAATGGTGCTTAGGTATGTTTCATTTCTAACCTCTCTGCATTTCCACCACACTTTTAGTCTTCTTCCACAGAAGAAGGATTCATTCAAAATTCACTATTTTTTCATCCTTTCTTTAAGTTTAAGAGTAGCATATTTTCAGTTTTCACAATGCAAGAGGGAAAACGAGGAAAATAGGTAAAAGCATATGTACTTTTCCTACTTTTATCATTTGTCTCTATAGAGTTGTTTTTATTGGGTGTACACTATATGCGTCTCAAAATTTCTCTTTAGGAAATCCTATTTTTATTCTTACCAAGAAAAACTCTCTGAGGAATCCCAATGGATGTTTCCCCACATTCATGTAGCGCATCCTTGGTAAATCCATTGGAATTAGCTAGTGCAGTTCACCCAAGGGATTTCAGATAGGGCACCTGCCAGCAAAGAGCTATCCAAATACCTAGTAACATTATGAAATTCGGTTGGACTAACTCGTTGGACTCAATAAATCATAATCAACTACAATCTTTTCCATGTTAACATATTGATCTTGTTTAAAATTTTGTTAGAGTAACCATAACAATCTAAGCATGTTCCTATTTTTATTTTGGTTTTTAATTCCTTCCTTGGTGTGGTGACAACTTTATATGACAGTATATATGTTTATTTTTGTCAGAGCATATGATGAAAGGTAGATGCTCTCTTACATTCTACCTTGTTTGTTATGTATTGATGGAGTTCAGCTTCATTACTTGTGACCAAAGAACTGTGTCAGGCATGTATACAAGTATACCTATATCACTATTTATAAACTGAACATTGTCCTTAAACAAGCAAAGTAGATTCTTAATGCTGCATGTTTGTATCTCAGGGAACTTTTAGTCCTAATAAATGAGGTGAAATTTAAGCGTTTCCAGAATCCAAATCTCAGGTTTTGTGAATTCACTCATATATGGTCCTGGAAAAGAAAAGTGAAATTTAGCTATTTCCAAATCTTAAGTTCTATGAATTCACTCATATTATGTGAATTCAATCATATTTGGTGTTGGAATCTTTTGAGAAAACAAGAATAATTTATTTTAGTTGCATTCAAATTTTCAAAAAGTTATACTAAATTTCTCCCTGACTAAAATTCTCCCTGAAATGGCTTTGGGATTGAAAATTTTGTAAATATTTTGAGGGAAACAACAGAAAATACGTTTTCTAGATCAGAGTTTTATAACACTAGGTACTAAAACAATCTTCTATTTTCTACTACAAATGTCTAATAGAGTCTTCCTAGAAACTGATCATAAAATTAAGTAGATGTGCTGGACAAACTAAATAATTTTTAATGAACAATCATTTAAGATAAATGATATATTATGATGCATAAATATATAACTTAGAAGCATGAAATGTAGAAGAAATCTCAGCTAGATTCAGATATTTTTAATTGAGTTGAATGAGGCCAGGAATAACTTTGACTAGAGGGTGTTGAAAATGGCATAATTTTTTTCTGGTTGCATATATTTAGAACTAAAATTAACAATTTTCTTGCTCGCATAACTTGGGAATATTTTTGTATCTCAAGTCTCAACCTTATCAAATAGTATGATTTATGCCTTGCAATGTTGAGATATGCTATGATACCAGTTGCTAGTAACCTAAACACTTTGCATGAAATTTTAGTTATGAATTTTACTTGCAAAAGATATAAGTGAAAATATAGATTAATTGTCCCTTGTGTAGAATTTCCTTGAAATTGTACTACTGCTTGAATGAATAAATCTGAAACTAATTGTTTCATGAGGACAAAAATATCCCTACCAATTTGTACTAGAATAGAATAGAAATAAAACACAGTCACACTATGGCAAAAAAAATTAAAATTCTAGGGAACTGAACTAGGAAAACCATCTGCCAATTGTAGAAATTTAAAATACTATCCATATTAGACTTTGAGACACCTTCGTCAAGACTAGGTCCATCGATGATTATTTCTTTCCATATTCATTTTCATAACCATTAGGGATTTTGTCTGTCAAATCATAGTAGTTAGGAAGTGTCTCTTTGATTTCAGAAAGAAGTTTAGGATCAACTTCATCCAAGAATCCCCTAGAAGGCTCATCAGTAGCAAGAGGAAAGGTCCTTTTTTATTTTATTTCATCAGATGCATGCATTATAATCACTAATTAGTCTTCATTTCTTTCACAGCCATTTTCAATGTTAGATGCAAAAGTTAATTTAGTATGATGTATTCCTTACGTAAACAACCTCAGACATATTGTTGATTAATTCATGTTGTTTGAAGTTTATTGAGTTTGAGTTTTATCATGAAACTACTAGAAGCATACTAGAATGCGTGAGTTGATTATCTTGATAACAATATCATGGTTTAATATAGTCCTTGAAAGGAACCTATAGCTGATGGTCAAAATTTCACATTCCTTTCATTTTTTTATCTTCACATATAACAAATATTTTTATGTTATAGCCTCTCGCTAGATATATATAGTAACTACCACTCAGAAGTCGGATGCCATAATTTTTTACCTTGAGCTTACTCAACACACCTTTGTTTGAGTTGAAAATGTCATTAGATCTCATTATATCGTCAATTGTAAAGCATGAATCCAATTTACCTTTGTTTTAGTTAAAAATGTAATTAGATTTTTCTATATCATATTTTGTTGAGAATGAATCCAATTTCTAATAGAACATTTTCTTGAGGTACAACAAAGCTACTTTAATTCATTAAACATACTTTTCATATTTTCTT
The DNA here is from genome assembly GCA_000404065.3 of Pinus taeda. Classification (NCBI taxonomy): domain Eukaryota; kingdom Viridiplantae; phylum Streptophyta; class Pinopsida; order Pinales; family Pinaceae; genus Pinus; species Pinus taeda. Next base: position 232,120 of record APFE031534351.1, on the reverse strand, counting down.
TTCTGATTGTGATTCTACATGTCACATTTGCATTGGAAAATGGTCATATTTAATGAGGTGTGGAAGGAGAGGGAAGCTTCAATTATGCCCTTTCAAACTTTCTAAGGAATGTAATAAAATCTAAAAAAAAATCTCCATTGAATATTGTGCTTTAACTTTTTCTTTTGATAATGGATTATGTATGTGATCTCCCCTATTTTACACACAACCAGATTCCAAACATACATCGTTTTTTTGGATATGTGGACAATGGACATATTTATGCTAACCATTTATCTAGAAATTTACACTATAGAAGACCAATCATTTACGGTTGAATATTTACTCACCACTACATTAGATTTGAAGAGTCAGACTCCTATTTTTAAGGCATATACCTCACTTTTAAATAAATTGATTGCTTTGTATAGACCTTCCATGGGAGGGGAAATAGTGATCACTACCATTGATTAATCTTTCTACAGACCAAGTAAGAATTCCAAATGTGTATAAATTAGTGGCTCTGTTAGGTCCCCATAATACTAGTGATTATCCCATTACTATTGTAGTTGTATCCCTTAATAATATTATTGTGCCCCTATTGTCCCCATATTCTTATTACTATGCCACATAGAATCCCTCTATTGTTATTTTTGTGCCTTTATATTATTATTGTTAGGTCGGCTGGATTATATTGTGACTCCTTAGAGTCCTATATATAGAAAGGAGGTTTTGTCATTTGAATCATCAATGAATCATTCATTTGTGTAATGTAAAGGAGGTTTCCCCCTTGAAGAGGCTAAATTCTAAGGCGTTGATCCATCTTTTCTAAATTTTTGTGAGTTGGCTTCATAACATTTGGTATCAAAGCTTTTGGATTCTAGGGTTTTGCTACTCCAAATAGGTCATTGTGGCATTTTATCTATAGCTTTTATTCTACGATGTTTTAGAAGCAAATAAAAAAACCATTTGAGAAGAAATTGCGTTGAACCTCAGATCCAAATTTCAGAGCTTTTCATGCTATATTTGTAGAGATATGATCTGATTAAGTTGGTATTTTTGTAGACTCTTGAATTACATTCCAAAAAGGTGACCTGGGGAAAATCATCATAACTTTCTCTCTGAGCATCATATTAAAATTTCGTTAGAAGGTACATAAAGAGAATGGATTGTAGTTTCTTGTATATATTTTTGTAGAGCCAAAGGTTGAAATAGGAACACGTGGCACATCATACAACTTTGCTCTATTCAACTATTCTATAATCAGGTCACTGTGGGATATTTGGCATGAATCTTCCTTCGAGAATCCAATTTGGATCAGATTTGTGGCATTGGAAACAGGACACAGAGGGCTACTGTAGGTCAAAATTTCAAAACTAGATGATCCGAAATTATAGAGATATATCAGAGGAAATATGGAGCTCTTACAAAGTGAAAAAAGGTGTGCAGATTTATTAAATTATTGCTTAAGCTTTCTTTGAAAATTTATTTTGAAGAAATTCAAAGGGCATAGTAGAACATTATTATCGGCAACTAGTGCCCTCAAGAAAGAAAATGCAAACACCTAGTAAGCAACCTGAGAGCTCTAGCATGACTCATGAAGAAGAGGAAGAAATGCTACATGATATATCAAAATTACAAGACCAAGTCCAACAAATGTCGCTCTCACAAAAGCTAGCAGAAGCTAAGATAAATGGCATGGAAGCTAAGATGAGTAGCATGGAAGATAATATGGACAATTTGAAGATAGATTTGAACACAAATTTGAAGAAAAGCATGGCATATTTGAAGACAGATTTGACAAAGTTTCTACAAGAAATACTTACTAATGGTGGAAGTGTAGTAAAGGAAAATCATGATGGGAACAAAAGAAATGTTAATCATGATTTCATAGACTCTAATGTTGGATTGAAGACCCACCATATTCCAAAAACCAATATGAGGAAGTTTGATGGCAAGGATCCCGCAACATGGATATTATAGATGGAGCAATTTTTAAATCTCAATAATGTGCAAAACACATAAAAGGTATGTATTGCAACTTTATATTTGGAACCAAATTAGTTTGTATGGTATCAATGGCTTTGCTCTTGTAAACAAATTATCACTTGGGAAATTTTTATGGAAGAATTGACAGCACGCTATGAGGATACAAAAAGAAATGCTTTTTTTATTCAATTTATAAGTTTCAAACAAAATGGTTCAATAATGGAGGACATTGCGGAGTTCCAAAAATTGAACATAAGGGTAAAAAATATTCCAGAGGAGCATAGGATTGATGTGTTCATAGGGACTTTAAAGGATAATATCCAACACGATGTTCCCCTTTGGGAACCTAGGAATTCAGGTTAGCAAGAAAATGGAAAGAGAAATTATGGCAACCAGGAAGCATACCACTCACAACTATAAAGATGGAAGTGTTGTTGCCCCTAGTCTTCCACAACATATAAGGTTGACACCACAACAATTGGAGGAAAAAATAGCAAAATTCCTTTGTTACTTTTGTGATAGCAAATAGACTAAAGGTCATAAGTGTTCTGAGAATAAATTATTCTACATAGATTGTGAAGAGGAAGAAGAAAGGGAGCAAGAAATGTTAAAAGAAGAGGATATACTATGGAACAAGTTCTAGATGAAGAAGAAATCAATCCGACCATATATTGTAAATTGTAATGCATCGGCTAGAATTACCACTCCTCAAACTATCAATATAGAAGGACAAATCAAGAAGAAAAAGGTAATAGTGTTGATTGATTCAGGAAGTACCGACATTTTTCTTCATTTTAAGGTAGAAAAACAATTGAATTGCTTTCTATATCAAGCACGAGAATGTCAAGTGATGGCTGCAAATGGAGAAACAATAAATTTCTCATGAAAGTGCCATAATATCAAGCTATCCATGGGAGAATATGTATTGACTAGCCCAATGCTTTCCATTGCAATGAGAGGTGTTGATGTTGTACTAGGAGTCCAATGCCTATAATCCTTGGGTACAATAGCTTTTAATTTTCAAGAAGTTTTCATGAAATTTTATGCTATAGGAAAGGAATTTGAATTAAGGGGTATTGTAGGTAAACTGGGAAGGGTAATCGGTTGTAACAGTATGACAAAGATTCTAAAAAAGGAACAAAGAGGTGTAATTGCACAATTATGTTCGCTAGATGTTTCCACATTGAAATCATCTATTTCTCTAGATATCCAAAACGTATTCGACAATTATTTCAAGGTATTTGAGACTCCCATAGGTCTCCCACCTATTTGTGATCATGATCAGGCTATTCATCTAATTCCAGGAAGTGTTCCTCCAAACATCAGGCTGTACATATATCCCTATGCCCAAAATAATGAAATTGAACATATGGTTGCAGAAAATCTAGAGGTTGGTATAATTCAACCTAGTCAAAGTTCTTTCTCTACTCCAGTAGTATTGGTGCACAAGAAGGATGGATCATGGTGAACGTGTCTATATTATAGGAAGCTCAACAAGCTCACTATTAAAGATAAGTTTCCCACTCCCATCATTGACGAGTTACTAGATGAGTTGCATGGATCAGTTTACTTCACCAAGTTGGACCTTCATTCAGGGTATCATCAAATCAAAATGAAGACTGAAGATATTCCAGAAATATCATTTAGAACCCATGAGGTCCATTATGAATTTTAGGTCATGCCTTTTGGCCTTGTTAGTGCACCTTCTACATATCAAGGTTTGATGAATTCCATTTTCAAACCCTTCCTTAGAAAATTTGTGTTAGAATTTTTTGATGATATAGTAATCTACAACAAGTCTTGGAAGGATCCTGTTGATCATGTTGACAGGGTGCTACAACTATTGGAGGAGAAACAATTATATGCAGAAAGATCCAAATGTTTCTTTGGAGTACAAGAGGCAGAATATTTGGGTCATATTGTATATCATGAAGGAGTTAAGGTAGACCGTAGCAAAATTAAAACCATCAAGGAATGGAAAATCCCCACCTCGATAAAGCATTTGTGAGGATTTCTCGGGTTGACAGGGTATTATCGAAAGTTTGTTAACAATGGTGGGAGAACAGTAGCACCTCTAACAACATTATTGATGAAAGATGCATTTTCATGGACTCCAGAAGCAACAAAGCCCTTCTAACATCTTAAAGAGGTAATGTGCCAAGCACTAGTCTTAGCTACACCGGACTTCACAAAAACCTTTTATTGTGGAATGCGATGCTTTAGGAAATTGAATTGGTGTTGTTTTGATGCAAGATGAAAGACCCATTGCTTCTGAAAGTCGTCCAATCGAGGGAAAGGTTTTGCACAAAGCTATTTATGAGAAGGAAATGTTGGCAATACTATATGCACTTAAGAAATGGTGACCCCACCTAATGGGAAGACACTTCAAGGTAAAAACAGATCATGATAGCCTTAAATATTTTTTAGAACAAAGATTATCCTCTGAAGAGAAACAAAATTTGGTCACAAAGATGTTGGTTTATGACTTTGAAATCATCTACAAAAAAGCGAAGCAAAATTTTGTGGTAGATGCACTCTCAAGAAAGGATGAGGATTTGGAAGCATTTTTGTGTGCCATTTATATTATCCAACTACATTGGGTAAATGAAGCAAGGGAGAAATGGAATGATGATGAATAAGTTTGGGCACTTATTCGAATGTTATAGCAAGATTCGAGTACATCTGATACATTTAGCTGGAAAAATGATTTGTTATGGCACCAAGATTTCTTATACCACTGTAAGAATTCCCAACTCAAGCTCAAAAAACTTACCACAGGGTCATGAAGGAAATTTTTTGGGATGGCCTTAAATTGGATATTCAAAAGTTTGTGGCAGAATGTTTGGTTTTCCAACAAAATAAAGTTGAAACAATTAATACCCGAGGTATATTACAACCTTTATCCATTCCAAGCCAACATTGGGAGGAGGTTTCAATTAATTTTATCATACGTTTACCCAAGTCTGAGGAAAAAAGTGTCATCATGGTGGTAGTTGACAAACTTACCAAGTGTGCACACTTTTGTGCAATATCACATCCATTTAAAGCTAGTAGAGTTTCTACTGCATTTATGGAAACAATTCAAAAGCTACATGGAAACCCAAAGATTATTATAAGTGACAGAGATCCCTTTTTCACTAGAAATTTTTGGACAAAATTATTTTCTTGTCTCGATACTCAGTTACCTCATAGGTCATCTTATCATCCTAAATCTGATGGGCATACTGAGATAGTAAACAAATGTTTGGAAGGATATCTTCATTACTTTGTATCTAATAAACAGACACAATGGGTCAAATGGTTGCCTCTCGCTGAATGGTGGTATAACACTTCCTTGCATACAACAACAAAAATGACCTCATTTATGGCACTTTATGGCTATCAGACACCATCCATCATGTCATACTTAAAAGAAAATTCTAAGGTTCAAGCAGTGGAATATCACATCGAGCATCAATAACAAGTCCTTCAACTCTTAAAGGATAACCTCGTGTTGGCGTAGAATAGAATGAAATAATAGGCAGATCAACATTGTAGTGAAAGAAGTTTTGATGTAGGTGATTGGGTATTCCTATGCCTACAACCATATAAACAAATGTCCCTCAAGAAATTTAAGAAGGATAATAAATTATCACCAAATTATTATGGTCCATACAAGATGTTGCAAAATATTGGTACTGTTGAAAATAATACTAAGAGGGGGGGTGAATCAGTATTATCTAGTTCTTTTACCAAATTTTCTTTATTTACACTTTGAATTATTTTTGCATATCAGTACCATAAAATAATGAGCATGAACAAGAAAAACAGACAGTCACATCAAAGAACACCAGATATAAGCTGGAAACCCAATGTTAGTGAAAACCACCTGCTGCAATATGTCTCTATCTTCTTTCAAATTAGAAACTCCTTTTACAATGGTCTTGTACTGGTGCAGTCCTTTACCAGTACACAGGCTGCAACCTGCAGAGAGCTACAACTCTCCCTCATTTTCCAATCTCTCCTGGAAGGGAGCTACAACCCCTACTTCTTTTCAAGGACCACTTTTCATAAATTTTCAAACTGGATCCATATACATTAAATGATCGTCAAGTACATATAACTTACACAGTCAACTGCACTAGCCATATCAACAATAAGAGAACTGAACCCAGAACACCTTATCAAAAGAAAAATTCAGTCAACAGAAGATCTTAAGACAGTTACGCAGTTTTCCCTTCTTTGGCCTGCGTCGCTACGCACTTCACCCTCTGCTTCTCTGCGTATACCCATAGAGTTCCTTCTGTTGCACTGCGTGACCACGCACTGCTTCTTCTACTGCGCTGCGTACAGTACACACCCAAATGCACTATCGCACCGTGTACTACCACAGTAGGTACGCACCCAAAAGGATTATCGCATCGCGTACTATTACAGTAGGTACGCACCTGAACCACTGCTGCTCTGAGTACCCACGCAGTTCTCCTGTTTCTGCTCTGCGTACCCACGCAGTCACCCTTCTTCTGCTCTGCGTATCTGTGCAGCTCACCTTCTTCTGCTCTGCGTACCCACGCAGAGGCACTGTTAAACACCTGCGTACCTCAAATTAGGGCCGAATTTGTAGATCATCAGTGTGCTACAGTTAGACGGATGACCAGATCTGATTAAGCGCTCGAGAGATCACCCTTCACAGATTCGCTTTCCACTTTACTTTCATATAGATCAAGCTTTTTGAAACAATAACCCAAATATTTCAGATCTTAAGATATTCAACCCAAAAGCATGCCTAAGCCAAATTATCTCCTTTGGTTTATATAGGCAAGCTCTTCCTCAA
>APFE031534351.1:148005-190161 GCA_000404065.3 Pinus taeda | reverse complement strand
CCCAGCCTCTCCAGAGAATTGTGATTCGGTTCCTTCCGAGCAGGGGGGAAACCATATGGTTCCCCCACCAAGTAGTTCGGTCGTTTCCTTCGATTGGAGTTGTTTCACTACCCCTCCCCTTCCATCCCATGTGCCTTTCTGGGTCACCGTCTATGCCTTCCATATCGCGTTGCCTGGCACTGTATTAGATGAAGGAGCATCGGTTAGTCTTATGCCCGTTAGTACTTGGTGAGCTTTGGGTTCCCCATCGCTTGTACCTGTCGCACCGAATCTCACCGCTTTTGACGGAGGAACGAGTCAACCATTAGGTATCCTTCCAAAGTTCCCTATCACTTTGGGAGGCAAGACTGTCGATATAGACGTCTCGGTTACCCAAGGATCTTTAGACTTCAGTCTTCTCCTTGGTCGTGACTATGTGTATGCAATGGGAGCCCTTGTTTCTTCGCTTTTCCGTGTGGCTTGCTTTCCGCGCGATGGAAGAATAGTGACAATGGACCAATTATCGTTCATTCGTCCACAAGCCCCTCCATCACCATCGCCCTTCCCTCTTGGTTCTCATCCACCAGTTGCATCTGTCTCACACCAGATCAACTATGTGGCCACCTCTCCCATGCCTATATCCAGCAATGTCGCTATCGTGCATAGTGTTCTAGGGGCATTGGGTCCCGACTTCCGAGACATTGACCTCCCATCGAGAGCGCCACTCTTGGAAGCCTCGACTTCCTGTTCATTATGATGAAGTTCGGGCAGAGCATAGTTCATTTTCGTATGTCAAGCTCCCTAAAAAACTGAAATTAGGTTCGGCCAGAGCATAGTTCATTTCCCTCTATCAAGCTCCCTAAAAAATGAAACAAGGAGCCTCGAGGATAGTTTTGCTAATGTATCAACCTCGTTAAAACAATGAAACGCGAGCTCAGGTATTTTGAGCCCAATAACCATTATGTCAACCTTCAACCCATTTTCAATGGACTGAAGCTTGGGGGGCATGTACCTCGAATTGAGACACGATGCTAGGGGGCATGCCCGTTTCATTTCTCATAAAGCATATTTTGCATACGTGATTCTCATGTGCGTTTTCAAGCTTTCGTAAAAATAAAATATATGCCTGTGTGTGAATACATTCCATGACGGGCCGTTTGTTATGCAATAGATACATCAGATTACATGTGTGTTGAACATTTGCATAGCATATAAAGCACATAATTACGTGAAGAAAAGATCCATCTAGGAATAAACATAAGCATATGAAAATAAATTCTTTTACAAGCATAGTTTGCATGTGTGTGCGTGCTGTTAAGCTTGTCAAAAATATAAAAATACCTAGATCGTATGTTGTGCAAATGATACATTAGATCACATTTGTATTAGACATTTGCATAGCATATCGAAACATCATCATATGTAAAAGATCCATCCAAAATCGGTATATATATATATATATCGTGCGGCGCACTAAGGCGCTAAAAAATAAGTGTACATGTCTCAATAAAACCGACGTCCTCAATACATCTGAGACGTATGTCTCTTAAAACAACAGTGAAAAATAAAACCTAGGGGTCTACTGTGGTGGGTTATGCTCTCTGTAGCATGCCACCGCTCGTGCCACCCGCCTCAAAAGGCGGTGCATCCTGGATTCTACACCCACTATATGGATTTGTGCAGCTAGGGGGACCTCCTCGATCCCCTGGTAATCTGGGACTCTTGCCAGCACGCCCTCAAGGTTGTGTACCACAGTCTCTGTCTGGTCGCTTGCTGCAGGAGCCAAGGCCAAGATGGTAGTGCCTTGTCCCTCTCTCCGTGCCTCTGGGGCCAGGCCAAGGGGTCTCACAGGTCCCACATCTGCGCAGCATAGCATTTATTAGGACATGTACATGGAAAAAATGCAAAAACATTATAAAGATGAAAAATCAAAAGAGATCAAGTGTTTACCTCCATCGTCCCACTGCTCTCCCGTAGGCAATGGCATGTCGGGATCACCATGGAAGTCGATGCCGGCGTATGGCCAGTCCTCGACAAAGATAACCTGGCAATCTAGCCACTCTCGGAAGAAAACGCCCCAAGACACTGAGCGAACGCCACCTCCACGTGGCATGGCCCAGGCCCATTTGGTGGCCCTCGTCTCCCGTGGACTGTTGGGCGGATCTACCACCATGGTCTGCAGCCAAAGAGCCGGCACCCGCTTGAACATGAGTAGAAGCAAGAGCGATCTGTAGCCAAACTACTTCGACTCTCCATGTCGGCAGTTACTCAATTGTCTCTTCATGCTGTTGGTCACAGCTGCTGCCCAGTTGAAAATCATGCGCTGTAAGCACTCCAAAGCTAGTAACAGGTTGGCCTTTGAGGCCTCATGGTTGGCCAGACTGCCTACTGCCCACGTCACTAGGAAGAGTATAGTACGAAGGACTATGTCGCCATTGGGTCCAACACCCACTGATGGTATGCTTGCTTTCCTGCTCCATGTCTTGACCACCTGTGGGCACACCCGGGCCATGAGTTGGTCGAGCGTCTCGCCGCTAGGTCGCTGCCCCTCCAGGATGGGCATCACACCTCGGCGAGACAATCCAGTCAAAAAGTAGATGTCCGTGGAATCGAACTCAATGTCGCGGCCACGGATCTTGAATTTCCCATCCACTGGGTTCCAGGCTCTGATCAAAAGCTCTAGGAGGTCTGGTTGAGCCCTCAGGCATGGAGTGAGAAAGAATTTGAGCAAACCGCATGCCTGCATTGCATTTCGGCATCCGACATCAGTGAAAGCGGCCATATCTTCATTATCATGGGCTCTCTCCTGCCATACAAAGGCCATTATGTCCTGCATGATCAACCAAAAGCATTAGTTTGCCTGCATTTGAAAATTCTCCATTCAAATTATTAAAAATCAATCTTCGCGGCGCGAGCGCGACTGTTTCTAAAACAGCCGCGCTGGAAACGGTGGCCCTGTGTATTTTTCTCTAGGTCAGCGCGGAAGGACACGGGTTTTCCGCGCCGAACCAGAAAGTGGTGTGTGCTGGTAAAATCGGTCAGCGCAGACCCGATGGGCAAATCCGCACTGACCGAGAGCACACGTACGCTCAAAAAATTTGGCCAAATGACCAAATCCTACGGTGAATATGCTTAAAAAAGGATTCAAAATGGAGCGCAAGCCGAGACGGACCTACCTGGAATCAGCTGTCGGAAGAACGGCATCCGCATGATGAAGAATTTGATCCGTCAACTTTGTAGTTCTACAACGGTCTCCAAAGCTCAAATGGTAAAATGGTAAAAATGATTTTTTCACCGCCCTATTTATGGTAAAAAGTTCTAAATTAACTTTATAAAAGTGGGTTTGTCATCTTTATCATGAATTTAGTCTTGATGTCATTATATTATGCCTTGATGCATGTTTTACTATGTTTTTCGACATATCAAACGGGTTTACGCGGGTGTTTTTCTTGTGCAGGTCTTCGGAATCGACGAAGTCACGATGGATTTATATACACTTGGTCCCAAAAATGTCATCTTTAAGCTATTTTCCGACATAAAATGAGAAAAGATAACCGAGCCTCCTTTCAGCTCGTCAAAAGGAACGAGAGGCGGTCGCTTTTAAAGCTCTTTTTCGACCGTTTAAACCAACAAAGATTGCTGGGTGTTTGTCGTTTCGCACTCGTTAGTGGTCCTAAAACGACGTGCTTCTGGCCGCTCTTTTACTTTTTCGGGTCAAAGTCACTATTTACGAAAAGCACTCCTCGATCGTAATGATCGGGTGGTTCTTTCGAGCATCGTTTTATACTTTTTCGGGCTCGAGAGACACAACTTTACGAAAAATCACCCCCCATGGATTTTTCTTTTCCCTGTCTTTTCAAACTCTCTAAACATGAAAATACGCCGAGTTCTTCATTTTTCAAACTCGTTAAAACATAATGGCATCGACCTCCGTTGAAATGACACCCCTCAAGCATATGCTATCCCCGTAAAGCTTGTCATCCAAAAATAACCGGGGCACTCGCCAGAAATGGTGGGGGAAATAAAGAATCATAATCGTCATCATCGGCAGTATGTCTCTCTTGAACGTGGCACTATTTGCATTCGTGTCTGGGTGGGGACATCTCATCTCGCTTCACTTTTTCCTCCATGGGTTTGGGTTATCCTATTTGGCCGTTCATCTGCTCATTGCCCTCTCATTACGACCTCTGATCGTTTGACCCCAAGTACTGCCAAATCCGTCATTGTGTCGCTGATATGTTCAAGAGAAGTTGGCCTCTACAAGTATAACCTCCCTCTGATATTTCACACAAAACATATTGTCTCTTTCCATCTCGTGTCGATGATATGGGAATCATTATGGCCCACCTTCAACAAGATCACTTCCTGTCGACTTCAGCTCATTATCCAGGAAAGTGACCTAGAGACTCCTTTCGGGTACCTTCGAGCCTGCATGCCTCAAAGGCAGGTTCTTCGTGTTCGACGCGAGGTTTTCATCATTGGCCTCCGATCCGATGACTCTACGGGTGTTCGACACCGGCTCATTTATTCGCATGCCGTGGATTGTACCTATAGTACCTTGAGGACCACTGTCATTATTGGTGGCCCCTCTCGCATCTGTTAACAACTTTCATCATTCGTTGGTAATCAGACGATGTTCAAGCATGTTCGACTTCGACTCCTATATTCACATGTTTGGACTTGTACTTTTTTCGGGTTTGGATGGAGCGCAAGACCCTGGTTCTAGTCCATTGTGGGCCAGGTTGCGATTTTCTGGATCATTATTACATGACTCATTGATGGATGGCTGCGCCCATACGTGAGTCTTTTAGGATGGCTGCGACCATACCTCTTATCATCATGGTCTCTTCAGCTGGGTGGCTGCGTCCATACCACAGACCTTCTTCGTATCTCTTTTGGATGGTTGCGCCCATGCCTAGACTACATGTAATTGAAATATCAATTGTATCTACGTGCAGGTTCTTCCTGGTGGTGTTCTGGTCCAGCAGTTTTGTAAAGAATTTCACCCCTCCCACTCTCTCAAGCTTCATGCTTTAGGGGGCATCTGTTACACAGTAAAATGTCACTGTCTCCTTGTCAGTCTCCCTACTATGTCATGAAATCAATCCATCATGGTCATGCTCTCTGAAATGGCCAAAAACCCTCTTTGGCTAAGTTTATTGGATCATCGCGACTGTTATTAAAATAACCGCGCTGACTGGCGGATGATAGTGTAACTGGTGCGCTGCCAGCACGGAAGCACACGGGTTTTCCGCACTGGTCGAATTTCATAGCTAGTGCCCCCTCCGTTTGTATAAAATCGCGTTGACCAGACCTCTTCGGTTATTGAGATGCGATGCCAGTGCGCCAGCCCAGTTATGCACCCGCGCTGATCCTGTTTGGGCGAGTTTGTTCTAACAGCCAGCCTTCCAGATGACTCCAGACCTGGTTGTTGTCTTTTTAAAAGTCGCCCTCCTTTCTATGTCATGTCTGTTCGCCTGATAACCCACTTTTCTTGGGGGTAAGCCCATCCTTTCACTATTCATGGAGACTCCTTCTCCTATATAAGCCTCCACCATTGCCATGAGCAGCTAGTTTTTGACATATAGACTTTGACATAGAGGAATTCATAGTGCATTAGTGCTGCTCTTAATAGGCATTTGGTGTGTTGTGTGTGGATTGCTATAGAGCTTAAGGAAGGTTATGAGTTTGTTTCCTTTGTGAGAGAGAGAGAGTTGTTTGTCTTGGGAGATCTACCTTCAAGGGTGAATGCTTATGAGACATGCTGGCTGGACCCTCTAGAGAAGGACTCAGCGTCAGAACATTGGTTGTACCTTTCTCTATTTCTGATTAATAAAAGATAGATGACTACTGTTATGGTTCCATTCTCATTTGTCTTATGAATGGTTAATGTGAGTTACATCCTTTCTGACTGATGTATAGTTTCTTTTACTAGATTTTACGCTTGTGTTTGTCTTCTCTTTTCTTGTGCAGGTGTCCGCTTACGAGGACAGTGGAGGATTGTGACCGGATGGAGCGAAGGAGCGAGAGCCGTATCTCTTCGTCAAACATAGTGCTGGAATCCAAGTAGGTGTTCATTACCCACTTGTTAATTGCAACTAGGAACTTGCAGAGTAGCATTGATTGATTGTTGCTAGACCCCTTTTGGGCTAGTAGGGATCGCCTCTGTCCGTAGAGGGGATTTACCTCTCCAACAAAAGGATTTCCTTGAGTCTGAGAAAGAATCGTAGGCACAAACAGATACACATTTGTAACTCCAATGATTTCAAGGAAACTATATTTATTTTGACAATGTAGACAATATCTAGTTCAATAACCATCCATCCCTCTCATCATATCTTCCACTTGTTTCTTGTGGATGTAAATTTCTATGTATTTCTTGTATTTTTTTATTCCAAATATTATATTTTTACTTCAAATTTGATTCTAACTTGAAGTGATGATAAGAGAAATATAATTTGAAATTTTGTGCACATTTAAGGTGGATTGATAATAATAGTAAATATTTTTTTCATCTTTAAGGAGGAGCGATAATAACAATTAATATTTTATGCAGCTTGCTCATGGACAATGGTAAGATTATTTTTTGGCATCATTAAGGAGGAGGGATAATAATAGTAAATTTTTTCTAAAGGTCATGGTAAATATTTTATGCAACTTGCTCTTGGACAATGCTAGACTTTCTTTATTTTCTCCCTTAAGGAAGAGCGATACTAATATTTTATCCATCTTGCTCATGGACAATGTTGGACTTGTTTCATGCAAACAATTTGTCATTATTTTAAGAGTTGGCATATGGGTATAGTTTTATAAAAAAGATTTAAAAATCACCTAAAATGAAAGATTTAAAAATCACCTAAAATATTCAAACATTTTAAGCATATAACCATATTTTTTAATACATTTTTTTTGTATTTCAATAAATGGCTTTGATACCTTTAGCTGAGTTGCCAATATATGAGAAGGTGAACAATAGGAGAAGTATGTGATCAAACACAACAGAATAAATAACTATTGTTTCCAACTTGTAAATAAATATCAAGAACATCACAGTAAAAGTATAAGTTGCAACGTGTAAGACATAGATTTCAACAAACAATACTATGTTTTAGTAATGTACAAGGGATTTTCCACCATTACGGGGGAGTTGCCATGACTAAAAGTAATATAATTTACACCACTAAACAAGCAGTTGCACTCATTTCTAAAATTATATAATTTGTTTTCTTCATATATTCTATTTTGTTCACCTTGCACACGATTGACTTTCATAATAGCTAAATGAAAAAAAAAAAAGATAAAAATCTAATCTAGTGGAAAACTAAAAATGGTGATGAATGCATGTCTAACAAGATTAATGCTTAATTAATGAATCATAAATAAGGATAAAAATCTCTGCAATTCAAATATTCTATTCAAAATTTGATTTTGAATCACTTTATGGCACAAAATGTATTTTAAAATTCAAAATACAGTTGTATAACATTTTACAACCAAGTTAGAGCCAATTAAATTCAAGTGAGAAAACTCTAATAAATTTACTTGTCACTTAACTATACCTAACTTATGACGAAACACATTATGTAGCAGAATGACCAAAACTACAAAATGATAAATAATGCATTGAATAAGATGGTTCTAATAAAAAATCAAACTATTATTGACTAAATTTTGAAATAATAAAATCAAATAAAACAAAAGATACTTAAAGAAACATAATTAATTTTACAATTTAAAAGAAAATTCTCTAATTAATTTATTTATATGTAAATATGGTATATAATTTGACATCATAGTAGTAAAGTTTTAGTAATAAGTTATAGGTGAGTTGTCATCATTAAAGGGTGTTTGCTACAAATGTAACAAGGAGATAGGGGAGTTCCAGCAACTGTAACAAGGAAACAAGGGAGTTGCATCCACTAGAATAAGGAGTTACACGCACATAATTGAAGGCAAAAAATCACTGTTATGTCAAAGTCACTCGTACAAAACTCTCCAACCAAATAATTTCAAGTTTTAAATACTTTTGAGTATAATCTATAGATTGTGTCAATTTTTAAATCATATGATTGGTTTGGTTTAGATTTCAAAGGTTTGAACTCCAAGGACAAAGTGGATATTTATACCAAATAAATTCCCTCTTGAAAGCGTTCCATTAATGAATGGGCTTATGGATGAATAAAACATAGTAGAAGTTAGTCTGAAAATATCTAACAATATGATTCACGATGGAAATATACAATCACTCACATAGTAGTGTGATCAATTAAGTTTAAAAGATATCAATGAATTTATAATTAATCAACGACCTCATGGATAATTAAAACGTACTATTTCATTAATTAAATTTAAAGTAAATCAACGAATTTATATTTCATATTTAGTTAAATAATGAAAGAAACAAATAATAAAATAAATTATTTTAAAAAATATTTTAAAATAATTTTTAATTTTGAAATTCAAAATGTCATTTTCATTTTTTTTTTATTATTTCTTTTTTTCTAATATTGTGATTATTATTTTCAAGTTTCACTAACATAACTCATTGACAATGGGCCTCATTAGCATGTTGACCCAGCATCAAAGCTCATGAGGGGTGGTTGTGCCCTGTGCTTAGGGGAGAAGACATGCTAAAAAGTCTAGTCATCTAAGTGTTGGCTGTTATCGGGAAATCTATTGTCCATTTAGAGCTACTAGTCCCACTAAGACGGGTAGCTATCTTAGAAACAAACAAACTAAAGCTATTTTCATTTTCCTTTATGTGAAGTAGATGGGAGAGAAGGAGAGAGTACCAACCTCAGTCTTCACTTGGCTCCTTGCTTCTTTCTTCTCTTCTTTGACAGATCTCTGTCGCTCCTTCCTTGCTTACCCTGTTTCAAAGAGCACCTGTGAAGTAAAAGTAGCATAATACCTTCAAAGTGTAGAGATCTACAATCATGAACAATATAGGACTAGATATATATTGACCACACAAATGCATATATCATCAAACATACAAGAATGTGAAGGAAAACTTAAATAGCTTTATTGATAGAAAGAGTAGAAGAGAGGATTACAACCCATTGATCTGACCTAGCATCATACTCTCAGCATGAAAGCCCTTCTTCACCTCATGAAAAGCTTAGATCACCCAACACTATGATATTCCACCGAGAAACCAATAGCACTTCCTTACAAAATACAAGATTCTAGCCTATGGATTTCTGGGATGAGGGATCCATATATATATCTTTGCAGGGGGTGAGTCAGATTTTGAGATTTTGATTAGTGTACTCTCTCTGATAGTTCTTGGTTCCAATTATAGATTCATGATCTCTTACTCATCCCTCGGTGAATTCAGAGAGGCAAGTGTCACAGGAGAAGTTTCTGGAAGATTCCATGATCATCCACCTTGCAAATTGTCTCTGCCATTTATCTAATCTCACCCATTTCACCCTACAGAAGGGCTTTCCTATATCCATCACACTTTTTTCATGTGGCAGGGGAGATGCATCCCACCCTTAGCACTGAGCTATCTGTATGGTCTAGTTTTGACCAGTTCTGAGTAGTCTTCCATGGAGAACATATGGGAGATGATGTAATCAGCTGACCTTGTTCCTTTAGGGTATGAAACAAAACTTTTAGGGACTCAGAAGCCCTTGGTTTATGGACATATATGATTGGAGTTGCAGTGCCCAAATATGTCTATAACAGATGCCCCCTAAAGCATTAGGTCGTAAATCTTTTTGATGTCGGGTGAAATGATTTATCATGAGGATCCGAGGTTTTTCGAACTAGAAGGTGACTTGTAATAAGATACAATACAATACATTATCGTCATAATATTTTCATGATCTAGCTAAGGTGGGCATTCCCATGCTCAGCTTTATAAATTCATTTTCATGTACATGGGACAGACAACCGTCTATGTGGCAGACTGATGATTCTGATAGAGCCATCATCCTTTTATCTGGATGATAATCTGTGCAGCAATGATGTACATTTGATGTCTTTATTTTCTTGAATATATCGCAGCGCGAATGGATGAAACTAGATCCAGGGTCTTCAAACTTGTTCAATCTTCACCCTAAGTACAAGTCAATCCATGTGAAAAGATGTTCTAGAGTCGAACATGGAAAGGCATTGCCTCATTACCAGCCAATGATGTAAGCTATTAACAGGAGCGAGAGGAATCATCGATAATGATGATGAACATCAAGGTACGACAGTACAATTCACGTGGTGCGAAAATGGGACTTGGCGTTGAACACCACGCAAAATATTTCAGTCAGAGGCCGTTGATGTAAACCTGCCACTGGAAGTGAGAAACTTTCCCTTAAGGCATGCAAGCTTCGGAGTACTGAAAGGGTTGTTCCTAGGTCAACTTCTTATATAATAAGTTGTTGTCGACAAGAAGTGACCTGTCGTAGGAGGACCTTAATGAATCCCTCATATGCAACACGGAAGAGAGAAAATGATTTTGTGGAGGCGAAAACAATCTGATGATACAAGGTTCAGGGTGGCCATCATGAAAAAATGAAGGGCGAAGGTATTGCGGCGGATGAGACATAATCTGGGTTGGTGAATTATCTAAGCGACTTCTCTTGAACGTATTGGTGACACTGAAATGGATTGGTAGCGTTAACCCAAAAAATGGATTGTATGGTGGACAAATGGTAATATGACTGGTGAATGGAATAACCCAACCGGACTCAATCATGGTGATGGAGTGAAAGTGTCATGTTCAAGAGCGACTTGCTACCAATAAAGTTTCTTCAAGTTTTCTTCCCAATTTTCCCGAGTCATTGCTAACCAGTACCTCTTTATTTTTTTCAAGCTTGAGGAGGATAACATATGTTTATTCTATAATTTTCCCTTCGCACAAACCCATCACTATGATTTAACAAGCCCAGCGATAGTGAAACTCGTTCTTGTTTGCATGGACAAGTTTGTCGCTATTGATTTTAACGAGTTTAATGACAAAGATAACTCAGTCCTTTTTCAATTTTAGAGATTCTAAAAAGGGATGTAAAGGAAAGTCTAGTAATCCTTTTTCGTCATATAATCCCTTAAGTCCGAAAAAGTATAAAATAATATGAATGGGATGAATTTTCGATAGTTTTAATGAGCCGAACAAGACAAGCACTTGATATTTTTGTTTAATGATCCCTGAGCTCCAAAAAGGTTAAAATCTAGAGGAGGGATAGCACTTATGATAACTTTAATGAGCTGGAGAGGCCAATTGCTTAGCAATATATTCATATTTTACGAGTCAAATGAAAAGTGCTTAGAGGAGACTCGTCTTTGGAGGAACGAGTGATATTTTCAGGTAGTAGTTGGTTCCAAGTAAAGTTTGGAATTTTCCAATCATGGAAATGTTAAGAGGATTGCTAACATAATCACTCGTCATAGTTGTTCCTCAAAAGGGTAAACAATCAAATGGAGGTGTATGATAAGCTAAAATAGAGTGGAGGTGATGGTAAGAACACGACCAAGGCTCAAAAGCTGATGATAATTCATTCACAATGGTTATTTACTAGAGATTGGTTCATTTTTTAATGAGCTTAAACTATAGTAGAACATATGCTCATTGCTTAGGTTTAATTTTTAACGAGCTTGAACTTTGCATAAAACTGCTCGTGATAATGGTCATTGATAATCGATTCACCATTAACACTATGTTCTTTTGATGGTCGTACTACCTATTCAATTGCTCCATCAAACTGATTAGAAATGATAATACATGCTTCAAAAATAAGTTTAAACACTAATACCCTACTCGAATTACGTCAAAAGAAATTTAAAAGTAGTTTTTACCCCTCATTTTACCATTTCATTTGAATTTGGGATTGTTGGAGCTTTGGAGGTGTTTTCCCCCTTGATTTGCACTAGCTGATTCTAGGAGATTTTCTGTATGAGTTTTGGTGCCGTCTAGAGCAGGTAGGAGCTAAACCTGAGCTCTTTAGTTGCATTCTTTCCTTTTTGAATTCTGAGCATGTTTCCTTGCTTTCCTAAGCCTCTAGGGTTTGGACAATTTGTTCTGCCCCCATCGCACCCTATGTACATTGAAAGTCTGATGCATACTGGGCTAGCCATTGGCCAGTCAGTATGCATCTCTCTAGTACATAGCTAGGGCGCGATGGGCGCAAGGAGGGAAACTTGTGCACTATTTTTTCATGGAAATTTTGCCTTTTTTTTTGCCAAATCAGGATCGTGAATCTTCTCTTGTTTGTTTTTCAGAGAGTCATCAGAGAAAAATGGTCATTAGATGGCGAGAACGCGAGAATGAAGAAGAGGAAATGGTTGCTTTACATGATCCGGGTACGGTAACTACATTGCGGAATTGTGGTTTGCTCATGTTCTTCCACATATCTAGCATGAGGCAACAAATCAACTTGTTGCAATATTTCCTCGATGCATGAGATCCTACCAACCAAGTGTTCTAGATAAGAGGAAAAAATCCATCCCCTTGACTGTTCTGGAAATCTACCTTTTGACCAGTTTATTGATGCGTGGTGACCCTCTCTCACTATTAGCTTCCGCCCGTGGGGGCGCATCTATGAGGGATTATATTGACCAATACTGTAGAGAAGGATCTCAGCTGAGTAGGGATAGCAAGATCAATATCCGAGATGTCAGTGATCAGTCCTTGAGGACTATCTTATTCACCTTTCCTAGACTAGCTGGTAGGGCGGCTCTTCACTTGGCCAACAGGTCCTATATGTAGTACGCCTTGGAATGCCTTGAAGCGGTACTTCCAGTGATAAAATAACAACTTACCAAGGTGAAAAATGGAATATCCAAGAGCTTTGTCCATTGTTCTATTTTGACCACTTTTGCCTTGGAGAAGATCCCACTAATGTAGCCACAATACATTTCACTTAGTTTCCCACTACCGACTGAGCCACAGATGCAGAGATGGGTTGACCTTATGCCCTGACATGTTGGTCAACTTCATGTTTCTTTCTCTGATGCCTTCTTCGAGTAGTTCAACCGTCAGGAGATGGTTTATGCCGAGTGTCCATATGCTGGTATGGATTTCTAGGGTGACCCAGATTTGGTGCTACCGGCTGGCGAGCAGTGGGTTGTTATACGTAAAATATCTGACCATATCCCTGTTTATTTCTTTTATAATGTTCCTGTGCTTTCTTTTATCAAGGCTAATTGAAACTGATTTACTCATGCATATATCGGACCAGTGCGACTAGTAGTGCACCTGAGAGCATTAGCTGCCATTCTAGCAGGAGAGGCTATAGGGAGGGCTATCCTTCGTGACTTGGATGTGGCTGAGACTCCTGCAGTATTATAGGATCAGATTGAGGGTCTAACCCTTGGTATGCTGAATGTGAGGACTAATGAGCTGCCTCTGAGATTACAACGACACACCACTGTCGTGTCGAGTCGATGTACTAGGCTTTTACGCATGATTGCACAGGCGGTGACTTGTTATCACCAACACCATTAGACTATGGTGCCCCCTAGAATTTTGAGTTTTTGGGTCATTTGACCAATTTTGTCTTCGACATGGAACACTATGTATAAACCATAAAATTTATATATATTTTTGCTTTTGAGAGTTTTATTTTGGTTAAGTTATACGATCCTAATACAAGTATTGATGAAATGCCTTTCCTTCATAAATGTTGCAAATGTCTATCTAACACATAATTTGTTAATGAATCCGTTAATGTGTTTAAGCTTTTGGAAACATGTTGATATTGGATAGAATCAAACTGTCTTTCCAAAATCTCGACCCTTAGGAACATGCGATAGATAGCTGGATTCCGCATAGAATAAATGTCGGTGAGTTGTAGAATGACAAGTTGTGATTCTAGCCTGACAAGAAGTCAGCATATGTCATGTGCGATGGCATCAGAGAGGAGCTCTATCAAGGTGTTGTATTCAGTGATGTTGTTCGTTGATCGACCAATACATACCCCTCTAAAACTCACTAACTTGCCACTTGGATCAAAGATGGCTGGGGCCGCCGAAGACTGTTATAGACATATTTGGGCACTGCAACCCTAATCATATATTTCCATAAACTAAGGGCTTCTGAGTCCCCAAAAGTTTTGTCTCATACCCTAAAGGAACAAGGTCAGCTGATTACATCATCTACCAGAAGTTCTCCATGGAAAACTGCTTAGAATTGGTCAAAACTGGACCATAGAGATTTCTCAGTGCTAAGGGTGTGATAGATCTCACCTGCTCAGTGAAAAAAGTGTGATGTATACAGGAAGGCCCTCCTTTAGGGTCTGATGGGTGAGAGTAGACAAATGGTAGGGATAGTTTGCAAGGTCGATGATCATGGAATCTTCCAGAAACTTCTCTTGTGACACTTGCCTCTATAAATTTTCCCAAGAATGAGTAGGAGATCATGAATCTCTAAGTGGAACCAAGAACTATCAGAGTGTGTCAAAATTACAGAAGCTAACTCACCCCCTACAAATATCTATATATGGATCCCTCATCCCAGAGATCCAGAGGCTGGAATTTTGCATCTTGCAAGTAAGTGTTGTTGGTTTCCTGGTGGAACATCATAGTGTTGGGTGATCTAAGCTTTTCATGAGTTGAAGAAGGGCCCTCAGGCTAGGAGGATGACGCTAGGTCAAATCAATGGGTTGTAATCCTGTCTTCTAATCTTTATATCAATAAATCTATTCAAGTTTCCCTCCACATTCTTGTATGTTTGATGATATATCAATTTGTGTGGTCAATATATATCTGGTCGTATATTGTTTATGATTGTAGATCCCTGTACTTCGATAGTATTATGCTTCTTTGACTTTACAGTTACTCTTTGAATCGGGGTAAGCAAGGAAGGAGTGGCAAAGATCTGGCAGAGGGGAGAGGAAACAATCAAGGAACCAAGGGAAAGATAGAGGTTTGTACTCTTACTTTTTTCTCATCTAGTTCTCGTAAAGAAAATTGAAAGTAACTTTAGTTTGTTTGTTTCTAAGATAGCTACTCGTCTTAGTGGGACTAGCAGCTTTGTATGGACACTATATTTCCTGATAACAAAATGGCGACTTTGTTGGGGAGTGAATAGCTTGTTTGCTTGTCTATATTTGTTTGCTTTATAAACTACAGATGGAGCCTGAAATCAAGCTAGCTAGCCTTCGAACTGCATTCGCTATGTAAGTGCAAAGTATATCAATGTTGCTTCAGTCTATCTTCAGGTTTTGTTTATAAACTAAACAACTGATTTGCAAACATCATAATTGCCTTGGTCATGCCTCAAGTAGCCTCATTAGATCAGCCCCTATGATTTACATTTAATGACTATCATTAGCTCGACCTAAATCCCTGAACTGAGCTACAAACTATGACCAAAGATCAAGTTAAAGTCTCAGCCCTGTACCACCGCACCCTTTCTTCTAGAAAGTCTTGATGCATTGCACCTCCCGTGTGCAGTAGGTGAGATGCATCATTGTTTCCCTGTGTTGCAAGTGCGATGATCAGAGAAGGCTAATTTTGCCTCCATATTTTGGTTTTTCTTCACTCTCTTCACCTTTATTCAAGAGTTTTGATGTGTATGATCAATATACCACTGTGGAAACTCCCTTCCTTTTCATGATTTGGCCTCCATTATACAAATAATTGTGAATGTTTTTATGTATTGTGCGTCATTTGCAATTCTCTTTTACAAAGTAGTAGCTTAATTAAACTATCGTCTTTGGATTTGGAAGTGTTGCAAGTGTCATTCTCAGTCAAAGAAAAGAATCCTATATTCTTGATGGTTGATTACATCGTTACTCTTGTATTTGATTTGAATTAGTAGTTTTTCAAGTGTTGAAAGAAAATTTCAATTCAAAATCGCAAAGTGTTGTCATTATCTTCTTTTCATTTTTTTGAAGAGAAAATTGTTAGTAATGTCACTTTGAAAAGGTAGTTCAAATTTGTACTTAGAACTCTTTTTTCCATTCACACATTAAGAAGGCGGAAAACAAATAAATCCATGTGCATTTGCATTTATACTTCTTGTTGATTTTGATTTAGGACAGTGTATCTAGTGTGTGCTTTCTGCTCTATGTTGAAAGGATCTCATTTCTCTTTCTTTAGTAGCTAGGATTTTCATTGCAAAAAACAAGACTAAACGATTGTTTATCACCTTAGATTGCATTTTAGGAATTGTATATCTACATCACGTGGTGAACCTGAGAGGAAAAATTCTTAAGAAAGATCAACTATAAAATAAATTCAATGAACATAAAAACACTTTGGAACCTAATGCACAACATTTAGAAGTCTAGGCTAGAGACGTGTTCCAGGGTCATAGAGCCTGGTAACTCTCGCTTTCATCATAGGTTGGGTGATTCCTCCTCTTTGAGATGACAAGTGCCAATACGGACTTGTGCTCCCATGTACCATCAAGTATATATTGGGAGACCATAATAGGCTACATCCTTTATCCTTAGGAAGCCATGTCTGCCGCCGTATCAATCGTAATGCATTGAGCACAACATTCGGGAAGATTGAATGTCATACTGTAAAAAGTATTCTACAGTTTTGTAATTGGTTTGGTAATCCCTCTATCTATTTTTCCAGAGTAGTCTCTTTCGTTCCTTTTCAGACTCCTTAAAGGAAAAGGTCCATCTGAGCACTTGTCACTTCAGGCTCGTTAAAAATCGAAGGTGACTAGAGTCATCTCTAGCTTTTTCTCATCTCTTAAAAATTGAAAAAAGCAAGTTGTGTCAAAGCATCTAAAATTTATTTTAATTGAAATAACGTCATTGTTCCCTTGTTGGTCTTAGGTTGAGAAAAATGGAGTCCACCAATCAAGGATTTCCCCTTGGGGGCAATCCTGGTCCTTTCTCCTCTTGGGGAGATGTTGGTGCACCTCATATGGCCACATTGTCCTTCCTAGGAAAGACAATCGGCTTGCCAATATGGCCCTTGTCGACCTCTGTCATTCAAACCACCGCGATTCTTGAGCAATCAAGTCAGCAAATAGATGATACTAGAGTTACCCCCCAACCTTCTGCTTCTCTTGACTCTCCCTTGCCTCCTTCCTCTATGCTTGGTGAAGATGGTAAAGCTAAAAACCAAGTAATTGAGAAGAAGAAGAAAAGGAAGGAGAAGGAGAAGGAGAAGAAGAAGAAGGAGCTAAAGGAAAAAAGGGGCAACCGTGCATCATCTAGTGAAAATCCGCACACTGCACCATCCAAACACAAATCTCCATGTGTAATTTGCAAAGGAGACCACTATCATCGAGATTGTCCTTGCATCGCTCGGATCTTAAGGGACTTGTCTCCTTGTTTTCACAATCTGATGTCTTCAACCTGTGACGATCATGTTAAAAGTACAGCGTCAACTAGTGAAAATGAAGTCTCTAGAGAGAAAGGAAAATGTAAATTTCCTTGCAAACTATGTGAAAGCAATCATGCCATCCACCATTTTCCCTTCTTGGATGAAGCTAGAAGAGTCTTGGATAACCATCCTGCTTCACCACTACCGCTTCCACCTGGGTACAAGAAACTCTTGCCGAGTCTGTCGCTAGTTGAAAATATGACTAACACAACTTTGTCATCAGTCGAAGAATCTATCATTGAGGATAAGCCCTCTGAGTACACACCAGATGAAAGTCAAAAGGTCGAGGTGGCAGTCGACTCGATTTGGTCTTTGGAAGGTCCATCTTCAAATGATACAGCCACCGAAGAGAATGAGAATGACAACATTCAAATTCCTTTGGTAAACACAGACTCCGATGAACATGGGGGAAATCCACATGTTCATTTACCACAGGGAGAAAGTTCGTCAGAGTCATATCCGACTGTTTATTAGGTCCCACCTCCAAGAAACCTAGTCATTCACTCGATTGGAATCTACTAGGCAGACCCTGTCTACTATCTAATGTACCATTTCGAACCATTGTACAAGCTCACAAACTGGTCATGGTCGGTACTATCATAGATGAAGGGGCTTCTGTGAGTATCCTTTCCTCAAATTCTTGGAAAGTTCTTGGTTTTCCATCGGTTCTTTCTAAGATGTGAAACATGACAGGCTTCGACAAAGGAACCGGTCGACCGTTAGGGATCCTTCCAAGTTTGGCTATAACTTTGAGGGGGAATTTTTTTTATCTAAACGTAATGGTAGTCCAAGGACCTTTCGATTATAATATGCTCCTTGGGCATGACTATATTTATAGCATGGGAGCCATTGTATCCTCACTCTTTCGAGTAATGTGTTTTCTGCATGAAGGCAGAGTGGTCTAGCTCGTAGACCACCTTTCATTCCCCAGCTCACACATAACTAACAGTCAAATGCCATCCCTAACTTGCATTTTCACATGAGTAATGTCTCATCAATCTCCAGTCCATCCACTTGAAGAGCATGAGTAATTTGGTGGCCATGACTGAAGTCCAGGGGGCATGCGGCTTCATCTACTTTGGCAGGGAAACGTTGGGTATAGGGTAGGTTTCCGCAAAGGATATATGACTACTCTGACACCTGTCCGTTTAGGAAAATGGGATTAGATCGGAATAAGGTTCCCTCATCAAGGTTAGGTGGTTGGAGCTAGAATCACCTTTTTCCAAATGGACTAATTTGAGGAAGTGTTTCTATCTACTATGTGGATGGAAACTATCTTGCAAATGCGAGGGCCTCTATATGGTAGCCTGGAAACTCTATTTCATTATACCTGGGGGCATGCAAACCTTTTTCCATGCAAATGAAAAAGAACCATTTATTTTCTTAGTTTGTAGACTCTCAACCCTTTAAACTCGTAGGATTGGTTGTTCCTAGCTTGCATAATGAAAGGATACGGAGCAAAGATTCGAATGGTACAAGCTCCATAAAGATGGAATCTATCGGTGAGACATCCTTATTATGCGACTGGCATGAGCATTTTTTATGCAAAGTTCAAGCTCGTTAAAAATTAAACCTAACCAATGAGCAAATGTTCCCCTAGAGTTCAAGCTCATTAAAAAATGAACCAACCTCTGGTAAATAACCATTGTGAATGCATTATCATCAGCTTTTTGAGCCTTGGTCGTGTTCTTACCATCCTTGTGACACTATCGCAATTGGAAAATTCCAAACTTTATCTCGAATCAGCTGCTACCTGAAAATATCACTTGTTCCTCAAAAAATGAGTCTCTGTTAAGCTATTTTCATCTGAATCATAAAATATGAAAAGATTTCCAAGAAATTGGCCTCTCCAGATCGTTAAAGTTATGGGAAGTGTTATCCCTCCTCTATATTTTAATTTTTTGGACTTGATGGATTATTACACAAAAAGATTGAGTGCTTGTCTTGTTCAGCTTATTAAAACTATCAAAAATTCGTCCCTTTCATATTATTTTATACTTTTTTGGACTTAAGGGATTATATGATGAAAAAGGATTACTGGAGTTTCCTTTCCACCCCCTTTTAGACTCTTTAAAATTGAAAAAGGACCAAGTTATCTTTGTCATTAAACTCATAAAAACCAATAGTGACAAACTTTCCCATATAGAGAAGAATAAGTTTCATTGTTGCTAGGCTCGTTAAAACATAGCGACAGGTTTGCGTGAAGGGAAAATTATAGAACAAGCATATGTTATCCTCCTCAAGCTTGATAAAAATAAATAGGTACTGCTCAGCAATGACTGGGTAAAAATTGGGAAGAAAACTTGAAGAAACTTTATTGGTAGCAAAGTTGCTCTTGAACATAACATTTTCACTCCATCACCATGATTGAGTCGGGTTGGGTTATTTTGTTCAGCTGTCATATTACCATTGGTCCATCATACCATCCATCTTTGGGGCTAATGCTACCAATCCATTTCATTGTCACCAATATTTTCAAGAGAAGTCACTCAGAGAATTTGTTGGGTGTGGAGCTTGATTATCTTCTATATTCAAAAGTACTGCCACATTGGACCCCAGTTCAAAATGGGGGTGGAAACACCGTCCGTAAAATATTCGCTACAGGGGGGGTCCAGGGGAGCGGCTACGACCTTTGGGAGCCCCCCCCCTGGCGGGGAGTTTCGGGGACAGCGCCCCCGAAGCTAAAAACAACTGCAAAATTGCCTTGTAAAAGTATAGTAATTTCTAGTCAATCTGGGCCATTCAATAGGCGGATGATCTGATGGTAGAAATTATGTTTAGTTTAGGGTTTTTTGCCCTAGAAGGCAACCCCTATATTTGTATGAGGGTATTGTATTTGAGGCTGTGAGATAGATGTGTATTCTGTGTGTGAGCAAGAAACAGAGAGGTGAGACTGTGAGAGAAGACAAAGGATATTACAACAGATTTGTTGTAGGTTGTGTCTCTTCATTTTGCTGTATAATAGAAAGGAAGGACTAGCTGTTCAGGGTGGACATAGCCCAAACTGGGTGAACCACATATATCTGTGTGTCTCTTGTTTTTTGCGTTTTCTGTGTTTATATTTCTGCAATATTTTATGTTTTACATTGCTCCGTAATATTTAATATTCTTACATAATTCACCAACCCATATTGTGTGTCATCTACTGCAATACATTCACGCTCGATTCTTTCATGACTGCCACCATGAACCTTGTATCATCAGATCATTTTCACCTTCGGAAAGTCATTTGCTCTGTTTTGTGTCATAGATGTGGGACTCATTAAGGCCCCCCTACGATGGGTCACTTCTTGTCGCCATCACCTTATTATCCAAGAAGTTGACCTAGGAAAATCCTTTCAGTACCTTGAAGTGTGCATGCCTCAATGGCAAGTTTCTTTCTTCCGAAGAAAAGTTTACATCAATGGCCTTCAGCCGAAAGATTTTCCGTGGTGTTCGATTCCAAGCCCCTTTTTCACACCACGTCAATTGTACTGTCTTACCTAGAGCGTCATCATCATTGTTGGTGATTCCTCTCGTGCTTGTTAAACTTTTACATCATTGGCTAGTAATCAGGCGATGTCTTTCCATGTTCTACTCCAGAACATCTTTTGACATGGATTGACTTGTACATCAGGCGAAGATTGAACGAGTTTGAAGACGATAGATCTAGTTTCATCAATTCGAGCTGCGATATATTTAGGAAAATAAAGACATCAAATGTACATCATCGTTGAACAGATGATCATCTAAATCAAAGGACAATGTCTCTATCAGAATCATCAGTCTGCCACAAAGATGGTTGTCTGTCCTATGTACAAGAAAATTAATTTATAAAGTTGAGCATGGGAATGCCCGCCTCATCTAGATCATGAAAATATTATGAAGATAATGTATTGTATTATATCTTATTACAGGTCACCTTCTAGTTTGAAAAACCTCGGATCCTCATGATAAAGCATTTCACCCGACATCAAAATACTTTCGACCTCATGCTTTAAGGGGCAACTGTTATAGAAATATTTGGGCAATGCAACCCCAATCATATAGGTCCATAAACCGAGGGATTTTTAGTCCCTAAAAGTGTTGTCTCGTACCCTAAAGGAACAAGGTCAACTGATTACGTCATCTTCCAGAAGTTTTCCATGGAAAACTACCCAGAACTAGTCAAAATTGGACAATAAAAATTGCTCAGTGCTAAGGGTGTGATGCCTCTCACTTTCTTAGTGCAAAAAGTGAAATGCATACTGGAATTCCCTTCTGTACTGTGTGATGGGCCAGAGTAGACAAATGGCAGGGACAATTTGCAAGGTGGATGATCATGAAATCTTCCAGAAACTTCTCCTGCGACGCTTCCCTCTCTGAATTTGCCCATGAATGAGTAAGAGATCATGAATATCCAAGTGAAACCAAGAAGTATCAGAGAGAGGAAACTAATCAAAATCCTAGAAGCTGACTTACCCCCTGAAAATATCTATATATGGATCGCTCATCCTAGAGATCCAGAGGCTTGAATTTTGCATCTTGTAAGGAAGTGTTGTTGGTTTCCTAGTGGAACATCATAGTGTTGGGTGATCTAAGATTTTAATGAGGTGAAGAATGTCTTTCATGCTGGGAGGATGACACCGGGTCAGATCAATGGATTGTAATCCTCTCTTCTAATCTTTGTACCAATAAAGCTATTCAAGTTTTCCTCCACATCCTTTTATGTTTGATGATATATGCATTTGTGTGGTCAATAAATATCTGGTCCTATATTGTTTATGATTGTAGATCCCTGTACTTCGATAGTATTATGCTACTTTTACTTTATAGGTACTCTTTGAATCAGGGTAAGCAAGGAAGGAGCGGCAAAGATCTATCAGAGGGGAGAGGAAACAAGCAAGGAACCAAGTGAAAGATAGAGGTTGGTACTCTTTCCTTCTTCTCATCTAATTCTTGTAAAGGAAAGTGAAAGTAACTTTCGTTTATTTGTTTCTAAGATATCTACCTGTCTTAGTGGGACTAGGAGCTCCACAGGGACACTATATTTCCTGATAACAAAGATATTTTCTGTGAACTACAGCTCGCTCTATCGGCATATCCAACAAATGATTACAATAGGTCCAAAATCTGCAAGAAATGAAAAAATGGATTACCTAACAAAAATGATCAACCTTAGCGAAAACAAAAACGTAACAAAAGCATATGAAGAGGTTACTATACTGAGTCAAGCATACTAATGCTTAAGGTACAACCCATTTCGGGGTTGTGACAATGGAATCCCATCATAATACACTAACACGTAGGCTCATTTTGCTAATACATGCTTAAAAATATAAGGGCCCATCAATAAAGACTGGAACTTACCTGCTCCCAACTTATCAGACTCCTGGTCGTAAGGTAAGACCAGGTCACCTTCTGAGAAGACACGGGGTTTGACATTCTTGTCAAACTATGCCTTGAATCATTTCTTATGTGATTTGTTAGCCAAGCCGGCATCACGATGGGTTTCATCTAGTTGGATTAAATCCATGAAACGAGCCTCCTCTTCTAGATTTTCGGGGAGAAGATCGACTACGAGCTTGAGGGGATGAGATTTCTCACTGAACTGGTAAGATTTCTTCTAGGCAATAAACCAGCTGAAAGGGTGTAAACCCGATCGTATTCCTCACCAATGTCTAGTATGCCCACAAGGCTGAGTATAGGATTAGGTGCCAACTCTTTTTATGGACTCCAATCATCCTTTGCGGCATGCGCTTGAGGACTTTTTTGATTGCCTCAACTTGCCCATTAGCTTGCGGATAATACGGAGTAGAGATATCATGGGAGGGTCCTAATTTGGTAGTAAACTCAACCATCATGTGATTGCGGAAATGTGATCCATGATCTGTGACTATAGCTTGTGGAACACCAAATCTGGAGACTACATGATTGAGAAAAAAAAGGAAGTTCTTTCACCGCTGTTGTTTAATCTAGACATTCCCTTGGCCCATTTCGTAAAATATTCAACTGCAACTATGATATACCCATGCCCCCCAGCCGAGGTGGTGTTACATGCCATGAAATCTATGCCCCATTTGGAAAATGGCCCAACAACAACTACTGGCTACAGAGGTGTGGGTGGTATTCTGGTTTTGTGATTGAAGATTTGACAAGCATGGCAACTTCTGACTCCGGTTATGCAATCCTTGAACATTGTTGGCCAGAAGTATCTTGCTTGTAAAATATTTAATGTCGTAGCGTAACTAGATTGATGCCCCCCACACATGCCTGAATGAAAATCATTTAGGAATTTTTTGGCCTCCTCATGGGTGAGGCACCTCCGCATAACTATATCGATACCATGACGGTAAAGCATATCACAGATAATCATGTAGTCTTTTTCTTGGTATCGAGTACGTCGTTGCTCTAAGCAAGAGGTATTAGACCTATATGTTTGGGTTTGGAGATAGATGATTATATATCCATACCATGGATAACTTGAAGATATCATAAACAAAGATTCATCCACAATTGTCGCTTTGGATGTTGAATCATTGGACAATGATGGGAAGTCACATAGTAACTCTGCGAAAACCAGGGCTTTCCTTGATTTGGATTTTACGAATTCCAGACCAAACTCTTGCAAAATCACTATCCATTTTGAATTAATGCCCCGAAGAAACTGTCGCGATAAGGTATAAGTCATGGGGTTGCAATCTAACAAAATGGTAGTTTTTCGAAAGAGTACATAGTGTCGAAATCTCTGAATCGCTTAAACAGTTGCGAGAGCTAGCTTTTCAACATAGGAGTATTTGCTTTTTGTACCTTTTAAGTTTTGACTTAAATAATAGATAGGATGTTCAATTCCATTGTCTTCTTGAACTAAAACCATTGCTATGTCATATCTGCAATAGCCAGATACAGGTTAAAGTCTTTTTGATGATCAAGAGCATACATTAATGATGCTTTTATTAGGGATTCCTTTAGAGCATCAAAGGAAGCTTGTGCAACCTGATCCCAGATGAAGGGTACTTCTTTTTTCAACAGACGCGTATAACCTTTAGAAAGTTCGACGTAATTTCAAATGAACCTCCTTAGAAAATTTTCTTTCCCTTGGAGTTTCTGAATCTGAAGCAAATTTGAAGGCAGGGGCAGATGGATGATCGCCTGAACCTTATAGGGGTCGAGGAGAATCCCATCCTTTCAAACTAAAAATCCAAGTAAATGACCAAAACCGACACAAAACACACATTTTTGTGGATTGAGTCGTATCTTGTGGTGTCGGCAATGTAGAAATATCGCTCTCAAATGCTGTGGATGATTGGTCCACTTTCGTGAATGAGCCGGAATATTGTCGAGATATGGTTGGACAATGTTTTTGATGTCATGGAAAGAATAATTCATTGCCCTTTCAAAGGTTTCCCCTACATTATTTAAACCAAAAGGTAGCTTTCAGTATGCGAATGTGCCCCACGGACAAATAAATGCAGTCTTTGAATGCTCCTGTGGGTGGATATTTATTTGATTATAGCCAGAAAATCCATGCATAAATGAAAAGATTTCACATCTAGGGCATTTACCAATTATCTGGTCAATGAAGGGTGTAGGGTAGTTGTATTTTGGACAAGCTTGATTTACATCCCTATAAACAATGCACACTCTACTCGTTCCTTGCTTTTTCATTATAGGAACAATATTTGATACCCAATTAGTTAGAGGAACTGGGTAAACAAAACCAGCATGGAGAAGTTTTCCAACTTCTACCTTGATGGCAATGACTTTCTTTGGGTGGACCTACCGAAGCCATTGTCATACTGGTTTGAAATCTAGATACATATTAATTTTGTGTTCAACTATACTCGAGTCAATGCCTTGCATTTCTTCTTATGACCAAGCAAAGACATCTCTAAACTCACAAAAGAGAGCGTAATATACTTCACGTTCTGAAGAAGAACAAGATTTGCTGACATGAATATTCTCTACAACATCTGATTTAGTCGAGATATTTATGGCCATAGTTTCTTCCATATTGGACGGGTTTCACTCGGAATCCTTCGTAATTACAGTATTTGATAGGAAATCAAAAATTGAATGATGGTTAAGGTCTCTTGAACAATCTTTGTAATCTGAAAGATGGGAACGATGGTGGTAATCTTCCCATGGTGCCCCATCAATCATCATTGACTGAATAATTCCTTCATCTATAGAATGTACATGTGACCAAGGATGTGAAGAGGTACCATATTCCTTAGACCTATCTACCCAAATGCTTGATGAGCATTGATTTGGGTTTGCCTCCCATGTTGAAAACATTGATTGCTACAATATTTCTATTAGGCTTGGAGGCAAAACTTGGTGATGATCCATGCTAACATCATGTTTGGACATCTTCTGAATAGAAGACACCATGTTGCAGGTTGCCACTATGACCACTTCGACCATATTGTTTGGAGGTAGTAGGGTAAAAGTACCCATCGATATATTTTGAAGCGACTGAGAGCTTCCATGGATCACCGAAATGCTTCCAATAACTTGTGAACTATTGGGGAGAAATTTTTGTTGGTGGATGATTGTAATTCCTCCTTAGAAAGGAAATGCAATCTTTCTAAAGTATGTCGACACAAAAACAGCCATAGCATAAATCGTGGGCCTTCCCAGTAGGATGTTGTAATCGAGGTTTCCGTCGATAACTTCAACATCAATTTCCACTATCTTGCTCCCCAGTTCGACTTGCAAGTTACATGAAATCCCGTATGGAGTGTATGTTCGTCCATTAAGTGCTTTTAATGTTGTTGACGATCGCGACAAGGGTGGTGAGCCTAAAGCTTTCCAGCAACTCATTGACATAATACATGTAGATGCCCCCTCATTAATAATTGTTCGATGAAAATTTTTGTTGAGTGCTTTCACTTGAATAAGGAGAGTGAGTTGAGCTGGTAACTGCAGGTCATATCCTTTATGATTAAAGGCCACAAGACTGCAATTCGCTAGGTCAATCCCACCTATTGCTGATAATAGAGCCTGCTTCTAGGAGGGGAAATTTTGCAGTACCTCAAGTGTCGACATAGCGGATGGTGATTCGGCTAGGTCCTCTACTATATTATAATTCTATGATGCTCTAGCACGAGGATTAAATGTCGATTTGTGTAGTACTCCCTTTGGTGGCTTTATCATTAACTCAAGAATGATGGGTGGCACAACTTCGGTCGAACTTGTTGTCAAACTAGTAGGTTGATCATTAGCCTTGTTGTTTGACACTTGTCAATTCTCGTAATCTTTATTCCTTGTTGATATTAAAGCATCATTTTACTGTTTTGAAATGGACAACATAAGAACTTGCGATGGGGAAGCATTATCACTAGAAACCAGATTGGTTCCTGTGTTTGGAAACAGATCAAGTAATAACACTGAGGTTTTTGAACTCTTGAAGAATTTTCTAAGCTCAGCTTTATGTGGACAATATTTCGTCCAATGATACTCATCGCATATAAAGCATGGATGACTTGGTTTCCTTTCTCGAGAAGGGTTTGCAGAAGACTTTTTAGGAGACGACTCCTCCTATATCTTCTTTTTCCATTTCTTTTTCTTCTTGCCTCCTAGTTGCTTTATTTATTTGCCTTTGTCAGTCAACATGGCATTTACCTCCGAGGCGAGAAGTTCTTCATTTGCATTTGGAATAAAAACTGTACAGGATTTCTTTGATGTAACCTTTACGGTTTTCATGCTAGTCGTACCTATCACGCAATCACTGGCACGAGAGTCTTTGTTTGATATAGCAGTAGGAGGAATGGAAAGCTTTGGTCTAGGAGCATCAGGGATTTTGTCATAGAGCATGCCAGACTGAGGATAGATCAAGTCTAGATATTGTGCACGAGCAATGACCTTCCTTTGCCACATCTTCCGTAATAGAAGGTAACAATGACTTAACAAAGCATTCAACTAGCAGCTAATTAGGAACATATGTTTTTACCATTCTATGATGATGCTGCCACTCATGAATATGATCATATATGTGGGTGTCTGTCATTTGTTTGAAATTGGCAAGAAGTTATGTTCGAGTTTTGTACCTTTTTGGTAACGAAAAATGGGTTTAAGAGGTTGTGGCAAGGGTACTAAAGTTATCGAATGAAGTTCTAGGCAATTCGATGTACCATTTTGTTGCCAAACCAGTTAACGTTCGGTGAAAAAGGCGAAGCCTAATCAAATCATCATTCCGAGTGTTGGATGAACACAATAGATGAAAGGCCATCACATAAATCGACGGGTCTTCAGCCATATTTCGTAGGAATATCTGATGGAAGTTTATGAGGAATCATCGGACACCAAGGGGCATAAGCAATTGGGTCATTTGTTAGCTGATTTAGATATGGTAACTCTAAATTCACCACGAAGGGAAACTGTTGATTCAGGTTTGGCGAAGCATACCTAGGGTAAGACGGGATCACCTGAGCAGTGGGTCTTTGCATAACAGCATAATGAATTTGATGTTGATAACTTCAGCAAGGATAATGGGCATAACCATTAGGATATGATTGATGTTGACTGTTTTGAATATACGACTATCCATTACTCGTAAAGATTTGTTGCTCAGATCCTTGGTAAGATTGTTGGAATTGCGGTTGTTGATATTGTACCAGCCATGGTTGTGAAGCCATTGGTTGTTGTCCAATACTGGATGTTTGACCAAGATCGGGGATAATAGTACCCGTTTGATCCTTGGTCACTCCAGTTAAGGATCCACTAATCAGTGATTGTAGCTGCGTCATGGAGACAAGAGGTTGTTGTATTACGACCTGAGAAACTTGAGGTTGGCATACAACAGGCAATGCTTGTACTTGCAACACCGTCACAATAGCAGGTGCAGTGGGGATATTTCACACAGGTAGACTTTTTTGCATCGAGTACACAACTCCTGGTTGTTGAGGAAGTATTGGCAACAAACCGTTGGATGTAATTACAGCATGAGCCAAATTCTATTGCGAACTCTCATATGGTTTTTCTCTCAGATACTGTTACGAAGGATCAATTTACTGAGACTGAACATAAGAGATTCGAGATATTATTATGGACGAACAAATGGGAACAGACCATACTATCAAAACAGTCCCTAGATGCACTCCATCTAGCAGTTGAGAGCTAGTTGGGACAGATGGTACACCAGCAAACATTGTTGGAGTAGCAGCAGGAGATTCTGCTACTACTGCATCAGATGACATAGTCCTAGATGTCAACGGCTGTTCAAACATATCTAGTTTATCCAAAAGATTTCCTAGCGATTCTACAGGAAATTGTGATGAAGGGAGACTAACTTCTGACGAAGAAGGATATAGGGTGATCCCAGTTCCAAAATGTAATGGCGCACTGGATGGAAGATCTTCAACAATCTCTTCTATAGCAATAAATCTTGGTGTGAGAGGTAGACCGTAAGGTCCGTAAAATATTTTTGGTGCCGAATAAGGTATAGACTCTATAGCGATAGATGTTGGAGGGATAACACCTTCCGAATCAGCTATAGATGGAGCCAGTTCAGGAATAGAAGTGTTTACTGTTACACTAGGATCAGTTCTAATGTCCTCTTGTGGCTACAGAACTTATTCTATAAAGGCAGGGATACCAGAAATGGTTGGAGTAATTGGAGTCCCTGAGGATGTTGGAACACAAGCTCCAAGAAAAACAGGGGACTTTGATTCGGTTAAATGAGTTCAATTTGTCTGGAATATTTTCATTTTCAGAGTCAAAGATGGTTGATTCATTAGTTTCAGCGAACGACGGGGTTTCGATTGACTTTCTTACACGATGGCAGATTACTTGATCAACTCAAAATAAAGGGTAAAATGTGATTCCGAATTAAATGAATTTTTGACACTTTGACACAAATTGCTTTTTGAATTTTCAAGAGTTGAGAAAAAGATAAAGATGACTCTAGTCACCTTTAATCTTTAATGAGCCTGAAGTGACAAGTGCTCAGATGGACCTTTTCCTTTAAGGAGTCTAAAAATGAATGAAAGAGACTACAACACATATTTCATTAAATTTGGAATTAAATAGTGGATCTAGAATTTCATAATAACCAAGTAGCTCAATTCTAGTTATCTCCTTGTAATAAAAATTTTCCAAATTTAATGAAATATGTGTTCTACTCTGGAAATCTAGACAGAGGGATTACCAACTAATCACAAAACTACAGAATACTTTTTATGTTACGACAGTCAATCTTCCCAAAGGCTGTGTTCAGTGAATTGCGATTGATAAGGCAGCAGACACGTCTTCCTAAGGATAAAGGATATAGCCTAGTGTGGTCTCCCACTATATACTCAATGGTACGTGGGAGCACAATTCTGTAATGGCACTTGTCATCTCAAAGAGGAGGAATCACCCAACCTACGATGAAAGCGATAGTTACCAGGCCTTACGACACTGGAATATGTCTCTAGCCTAGACTTCTAAATGTTGTGCATTAGATTCCAAAGAGTTTTTATGTTCATTGAATTTATTTTACAGTTGATCTTTCTTAAGAAGTTTGCCTTTAAGTTTCACCATGTGATGTAGATATACAATTCCTAAAATGCAATTTAAGATGATAAAAAATCGTTTACTCTTCTTTTTGCAATGAAAGCCCTAGCTACCAAGGAAAGAGAAGCAAAATTCTTTAAACATAAAGCAAAGAGAACATACTAGATGCACTATCCTAAATCAAAATCAACAAGTAGTCTAAATGCAAGTGCACATGCATGTATTTGTTTTATGCTTTCTTAATGTGTGAATGACAAAAAGAATGCTAAGTACAACTATGAATTATTTTTTCGAAGTGGCAGTACTAACAATTTTCTCTTCAGAAGACAAAAGGAAGACAAATGACGACACTTTGCTATTTTTAATTGAAAACTACTTTTGACACGTGAAATATTATTATTTCAAACCAAGTACAAGAGTAACAACATAATCAACCATCAAGAAGAGTAGAATTCTATTCTTTGATTGAAAACGACACTTGCGACACTTCCAAATCAAAAGATGACAGTTTGATTAAGCTACTTCTTTGTAAAGGATAACTATAAATGGTGAAAGAACATAATAACATTTACAATTGTTTGTACAATGGAGGCTAGATAATCCAAAGCAAGGGATTTTCCACAGTGCTGTAGTAATCACAGACAACAAAACTCTTGAATAAAACTGAAGACAGTGAAGAAAAACCCAAAATCTAGAGGCAAAAACAGTCTTATCTAATCATTGCACTTGTAACACAGGGAAACAGGGATGCATCTCGCCTACTGCACATGTGAGGTGTGATGCATCCAAATTGCCAAGAGGAGAAGGTGCAATGGTCTAGGGATGAGACTCCAACTTGGTTTTTGGTCACAGTTTGTAGCTTAGTTCAGGGATTCAAGCCAAGCTAATGATACTCAGTAAATGAAAATCATAAGGGCTGATCTAATGAGGTTGCTTGAGCCACCACTAGGGAAATTAGGATGTTTGCAAATCAATTGTTCAGTTTATAAACAAAACCTGGAGATGGACTGAAGTAGCATTGATCTACTTTGCACTTGCATAGAAAATATTGTTCGATGGCTAACTAGCTTAACTTCAGGCACCGTATGTAGTTTATAAAGAAAACAAATATAGACAAGAAAACAAGCTATTCAGTCCCCAACGTAGTCACCATTTTGTTATCGGGAAATCTAGTGTCCATTCACAGCTGCTAGTCCCACTAAGATGGGTAGCTATCCTAAAAACAAACAAACTAAAGTTACTTTCATTTTCCTTTATGAGAAGTAGATGGGAGAGAAGCATAGAGTACCAACCTTAGCCTTCGCTTGGATCCTCGATTGTTTCTTCTCCCCTTTGACAGATCTTTGCCGCTCCTTCCTTGCTTACCCCATTTCAAAGAGCACCTGTAAAGTCAAAGTAGCATAATACCTTCAAGGTACAGAGATCTACAATCATAAACAATATAGGACCAGATATATATTCACCACACAAATGCATATATCATCAAACATACAAGAATGTGGAGGAAAAATTAAATAACTTTATTGATAGAAAGAGTAGAAGAGAGGATTACAACCCATTGATCTAACCCAGTGTCATCCTCCCATCATGTAAGCCCTTCTTCACCTCATGAAAAGCTTAGATCACCCAAGACTATGGTATTCCACGAATAAACTAATAGCAGTTCCTTACAAAATACAATATTCCAGCCTATGGATCTCTGGGATGAGGGATCCATATATAGATGTTTGTAGGAGGGTGAGTCAGCATCTGGGATGTTGATTAGTGTCCTCTCTCTGATAGTTCTTGGTTCCACTTGGAAATTCATTATCTCTTACTCATCGCTCGGTGAATTCAGAGAGGCAAGTGTCACAGGAGAAGTTTCTAGAAGATTCCATGATCATCCACCTTGCAAACTGTCTCTGCCACTTGTCTACTCTCACCCATCGCACCCTATAGAAGGGATTTTCAATATGCATCACACTTTTTTCTTATGGCAGGTGAGATGCATCGCGCCCTTAACACTGTGTTTTATGTATGGTCTAGATTTGACTAATTCTGAGAAGTTTTCCATGGAGAACTTCTGGGAGATGATGTAATCAGCTGACCTTGTTCGTTTAGGGTATGAAACAACATTTTTAGGGACTCAAAATCCCTTTGTTTATGGACATATATTATTTGGGTTGCAGTTCCCAAATATGTCTATAACACTGGCGTGGCCAAGGCCAGATGCAATACCTGAGTGACTTTGACAACTAATATTCCCCTATGTCACAACTGCTTAAGCCATATGTCAAGTCTTGAGTAGCACAAAAAACTTGACAAAATAAGTTATTGTGTTGATCCTTCAAATATTGATAATAATAGGTCCTTAAATATGTAAGACGCTTCTCATTCATTGATTTCATCCAATTATAATTATTTTAATGCAACCTATCATTCGCATATTAACTTTCACAGTGAAAGAAAATTAGAGCTATCAACTTATGGTTGCATGATGTAATAAACTTAGAGGTTCGAAGTTTTGGTTGTATGATCGCTTTTAGAGGTAGGTGGATAATGTCCATTACCTAAACTTCAAATTATCCCATTGGGAGGAATTCATAATCATGAGTTTTTTAATATTATTGGGTTTAGAGTTTGATAATGAAAATAAATTTTAGTTTGCAATTTTTAGAAAGTTATAAATAAGAGCCAAAATAACATTTCAATCAATATTTTAAACGCGAAAAATAATATTTTACATTTGCAATGCTATTTTTTTCCAAAAATAATTTAAATATCTATTGGTCTCAGTTATATGATATATAGGCATTTAATGTGTTGAAACACATAAGTAGAATTCCTCAAAATCTCGTAGATTTTAATTTAGAAAACAAGAGTTCAATATGTTCTTATCACTCAAACATTATACCTTAAAAATATATATATAGATATTTATTATATCCAAAACTCTATTTTGAGTCATTTTATGGTATAAAACAATTTTTTAAATTTAAAATAAAATTGAAGAACATTTTACAACCAAGTAAGAGTCGATTAAGTTAAGGTGAGAAAGCTCATAAATCAACTTGTCACTTAGTTTAACTTCATATTACAACAAGAATAAACTACCATTTGCACCACATGTTGCAAATGAAATGTCGTAAGGCATAAAGTGTGGAAGAATAGTGACATGTGACTGGACATTGTTGAAAGAAAGGGTGGATGATAATAAGTTATAGTTTCAATTATTAGTTATGTGTATTCTGAATATGGATATTTTGTAAATAATAATAGTGTCATGTAGAGGTTATCCATTATCCATGTTTTTCTTGGTT
Organism: Pinus taeda; assembly: GCA_000404065.3. NCBI lineage: Eukaryota > Viridiplantae > Streptophyta > Pinopsida > Pinales > Pinaceae > Pinus > Pinus taeda. The sequence goes on along the minus strand of APFE031534351.1, from coordinate 157,138 downwards.
ATGTAAACATGTTTTCGTATATTATTTTAAGGTTTATTGTTTTTTATTTTTAAGCAATTTTGAGAGAAAAAGATTGTTTAAGATATGATATTTTTCTTCAGATATGTAATTTCTCCATACATGATCGATTTATGGAACTTCTTTTTTATATCTGGGGAAATTGAAGATTAATCATCACTTGATCTCCAAGGATGACTTTTTAAGTTTTTATAAAAAAAATACGAGTATATTGTAATGGAAGAGATGAAAAGAATAATATTACATTGTGAACAACATCATGGTTGTCATTCCATATTTGAAAATGCATCAAAACATCTTGGATTCATCCAAGACTTTAAGAAGTAGTAGAGTACTTGTGAAACCTATATTTTGTTAAAGTGATGTAGAAGTATTATTAATATTTGAAATATGGAAATAAATTATCGAAATTCATTAGTATTATTTTACATGGGAAAGGTTAATGAAAATAATAATTAATAAACGAGATTTCATGTAATGGTGGAAGATGAAGGTAGGTTATATAAATTAGGTGGAATTGACATATAGTATAATGTTTGCAATGAAGAATGCCTCTTGATCTTCAAAGATGCTTTTTCAAGTTTCAATTGAAAAATACAAGTCTCTATTGTAATGAAAGAGGTGAAAAGGGAAATATGACATCGTGAGGCATATTGTGGTTGTCATTTCATATTTGAAAATGCAAAAAATCTTGTTGGAGACATTGAAGACATGAAGAAGTAGCAATGGACCTGCAAAATGTATATTTTGTTAAAATTTGTAATATGTAAATTAATTGTGGAAATTTATTAGTAATAGTTTGCATGCGAGTTGTGTTAAAATGAATTTGGAATGAATGGAAATGAATTTACCTTTGTCATAGGGATGTCAATATTGTTAGTCTAAAATGCAAGGCGAACTATGGAATATCCAACATTATTGAAGATTTATGTGTCATTGGAGATGTATATTTCTTGATTGCCATTCTATCCATATTTTTCGCATCCTGTCACGTTGATGAATGTGGATTATGAATTTCAGAGTATATTTTATTTGTAGCAATAATTGTATAGTTGGATGGAGGCGGTATAATTCTACTTCTAGATTTGGTACTAGTAGAGATATATTTTCTATATTTTCCAATGTAAGAATTAATGCTTCAATTTCGTTGCAGTAGTTATATATTTGTGTTATTTTTGAGTCCATATGTCCTGTTGCAAAAGAAAGAAAATGTTAGAACCAAGTAAATAAAAGATATAATGAAAATGTAATATTTGCATCCATGTATTAGTAATCATTAAGTTTGATTATTTTTCAAAGATATGAAAGGTATGTTACAAAATAGATTGAGCTTAATAAATATAGGAAACATTTTGGAGATGTTAATGTATTGGTTGGAGAAAATTGTCTGGAGCTCGCATTGTACAAATAATTTCTTTTGTATGTTTCTATGAGTAATGTTTTTTTTTTCTTTCATTTTATCATAATGAACGAAACTTAGTGAGGGGAAATATAAAGACCTTGTAGAGAAGGGACTCTTGAAATTGATGTGAATGTGGGACATTCATATTCAGTTTTTGCAAAGTCAATTGTTTCTTTCGGCAATGTCATACCTTGAAATTTATGTATGGTTAGTTCCCAAGCCATCCTTAGTGGAATCTGCATAGTTCCATCAATTTTTATTACTGGAATAGTCAACTGAGTGGCATTTCTTTCACCCCAAGGAGGTTTGATGTATTTGGGAAAAGCTACGACAACAAATGTTGAAAGTTGTGGAGGTGCAGTTGCTTCTTTGTAGAAGATCGATATTATTTCTCTAAGGGAACCATTAACAAGTCTAGAAAAAACCCAAAGGTTGGAAGTTAGCATCACATTTTGGAATTTTCATAGAAGTACAAATTTGGAATTTGGAATTTGGAATTCGCTCAAGTTGCCTGTCTTCTGAGCAAATGTTGGAATGTGTTATCATCTTCACCAATGGATCTTGCGACAAGAGTGTTTACAAATTTTATCATTTACTTATTATGAATTGTTATTTGAGAATTGGTTGGAAATAGGTGCATGGAATCATGGAAGCAATTTATTTCATCTCCTGATAACAAGGAGTCTGTGGGTGACATGATTATGCTAAATTCATCAATTGTTGAATTTTCATTTCTAATGTTCTGGAGGATGTTCCTCAAAGCAAGTTGGGCGATGTTGTGAACTTGTTGAGAACATATTTTGTCCAATGTGATGATTGTGTTGAATATGTTCCACAGTGTGCTTATGTGGCTCATGCCAACATATAGAGGTATGTCTTTGATGGGCAGTAATTAGTCGGGGTCACAAACTAATATGATGAAACACCCACCAAAAAGAGTGTTTCTTTGTAGTGGAAATGCCTCTTGAAGGCATTCGCCAATATGTCCTAGAAGATTTGGTCCAATGAAGCTCACTTCATCGATTAGTATGTATCTGATATGATTAATTTCTTCTTCAAATTTTTCAAGAGAATTGCCTTGTATGGGTGTAAGATCCCTTATAGGAAGGTGGAGGGTGGAGTGGATTTTCAATGCTTGTATGTTGAAGGTTGAAATTCCTGTAGGGGTTAGGAGCATGATTGGTGGATTTTTTAGGCTTGCAAGGGTTATGATAATTTATTTGATGCAATTTATAAGGAGGAATTTCCTATACCAACAGTGCCGTGTATTATCATTCTTAGAGCGGCTAAATATGCTTCTTAGCAAAATTATTAGAAATAATATTTAGAGCTTTTATTTGCATTGGAGATAATGCAGTAAGGATCATCATGCTATGTTTATGGGTTTTCACAATGTGTTGAACATAGTTGCTATTCTCAATGAATTGTATGCCATTATTTTGCAGATCTAATGGGAAGTTTTATGACTCTAGTTACGGTTGTCATCAAAACCATGAAGGCCAACCATGTCAAGGTAATTTATGAGGAGATTTGTTGTACAAAGAAATTAGGATACTAATTCCCATCCATCTATTTCCATGGTGTTTAGAGGATTTCTTACATAAATAGTTGAGTTATCATTTGCAACAGATTCAATATCAGATAGCGTGTGGTGTTAATGCCAAGGTTTGTAGAAAGGAAAAAATGTTTGTGATTTTTTAATGAATTCCAAGGCATAATATCCTCTATCTTGTAGAATATGGAAAAAGGGTTTGTATAGCATAAGTCGAAATCGACAAAATTCAGCATAAAAACGTTATGTTGTGGATAGTATGGAGGAGTAGCGTGGTACGAACCAAATAATTTATTTTGTAGTTCTATGTTTTGATTTGTTTGTCTTGCGACGAGGATCATATGACAAAGATATTGCTATTTCTACAAGCGATGTGGATTATATGGTATATGGGCGTTGGATATATGTGCCTATGATGTGTGGTGATGTAGAAGAGGTGGTGTCAGTTTGTGGAAGGTGTATATAATTTTCTTGGCTTCCATTTGAAGAAAAGAATGCTTGACTACACAATGTTAATTGTAATTTGTCCACCATATGGTAGGTTTCTTGTGCTTCGATGTCACAATCAAAAAGGGTTTCTACAAGGAATTTTTGAAATGTAGTTGTTGTTGTGTCAACATTGGGTGAATCTAGGACAGTTCCATGTAGCATGTGGTGGAAGCTTTCATAATTCTTTATGCTTTGGATGCATATTTTGCGATATATTTCTATACAACATGTATGGAGAGTATTGGATGGTAGTCAAAACCTGCATGACAAATAGATAGGTTGGTAGAGTTATGGGTATTGAGTCGATCATAGTTGTGATAAGGGGTGTATGTTTTTTTCGATTGGAATCAATGAGAAAGGATAATTTTGGATATAATTCCCATAGTGCTTTATAGTGACATTTAAATGAGGATCCTTTCTCTCCTAGGCTTGTGCTTTTGATGCATTCTCTGTGACATTCAATGCAATTGATCATTTGTTCATAATCATTAAGAGGATTGGTTCTAAAAATATGTGGCATGGACAATAGATAAGGGCCTTATGAATTTGTCTGAGTAATTGGTTTGTTTGAAAGAGAAGGAATGTGAGGGTTCCAAGCTGAAATATATTTTTCAAAGAATTGTTTAGCAATATCCACTTCCTCTATGTCTTCCTAGTTGAGGGTTTTCATATCAGGTGCATTTTTGATCGAAAGGAGACCATGGATTTGTGCAAATCGTCTATGTTTCCATTCATACTTGTTAAGTATACATTTTTCTAAGATAATTTTGTAGTAGATGAGCTTTGATGTTTAGAGAGTTATGAATGAAATGTAATAGAATGTGCACTTGTACCAGTAGTCTTTTCTATGCAAGTGTTTATGTAAGATAACTTCACGAAATGTTGTGAATATATGGGGCATATATAGAGATGTTAAATGTGGGTTAGAGATAATGTTATTGTTTCTCCATTTTCTTGGTTTTGATATATCAGAAGGTTGACATCGAGGCTTGACTGCATGTAGATCAAGCCATTTTGTATCAGTTGCACTTAATGTGAAAAATAACGGGAAACTAAGCTGAGATATCATCTTCGTTAGTTCATTTTTAGCTTTGTGCCAAAAGGACATGTGCTACATCAAAAGAAACCAAATCACGTGACCTTTTCTTCCATATTCTCATCTGGAAATTGGTCTAATCGGATGCTCATATCTTCAATAGATATTGGAAAGTTATCTGCGATGATCTTTTTAAAAAAATGGATCATGTTGCTTGACTGTGATATCGCATCATGAGATTGTATATGTAATAGTGAAAGCGTGGGTGCATTACAAATTTTTTACCATAGTTAAATATCAGATGAACTGTGTATTCACGTAATTGCACTGCTTTTATTCTTGGTTAATTCAGCATTGCAGCTCCTATGGGGAAAACGGTTGGGGAATCCATAGAGAGTAGACCTTTTGGGTTGTACTCATTGATTAGGGATAGGCCAATTAGTGGCCATTCTATTGTAGCATCAAAATGGTGGTTGTAGGCATGTAAATAATGGTGTATTTCTTAGATTTCTATATTTGTATTGGGAATAATGAGTATCGATGATGATGTGTTGCATAGGTAAGGGTTTGCAGAATCTTCTATGGGGTCAATTGGTGGTTCAGGCGAAAGGTGGACAATTATTTATTTGGTATTGGAACAATGAACATATGATCCAGGTCAACGTTGGTGGCCACCCACCTATCCCATTTGGACCCCCACAATTGTCTCTCTCAGTTTTTCAATTTCTGCAACTCTAACACAATTTACAATTTTTAGCAGTTTTTCGGGTCGTGAACTTGCAGAGCATTTTTGAGGCACTAAACGATGATTTTCTGAGAAATATGGGAGCAACATGGGTGCATGGACTGATGATACTCTTCCCAAAGTTATAGTTCTCAGATAGATCTTTTAACAAGCTATTGTGCGCATCAAATGGATATTGGTTGCCAAGGTTACGACCCCGGGAAATTGATGTAAAAGTTTACCAAAATGGGGCCCACAATTTGATTTTTCATCTTCTAGGGTTAGGTTCTGGGATGTAAAGGGCTTTCCATTATTTGTCAACGATAAATAGGCCTTCGAGCCTCATTGTAACTCAATTCAAAGGCATGTAGCCACCACATCTCTTCTAAGAGATAAGACACCATCGCCCTGGCTTGTTTCTTTCCAATTCTGTTTGCAAGCATATTTCAATATTTTACATTAATGAAATGAAGTATTATTTCTACTGCATCTTTTTGTATATTGTTACCTCCATATTTTTTTGCGTTATTGTTTAAATCTGGATCAGTGGTATCAGAGCGGTCTGCTTTTTCTCTGTTGTTATTCGCATGTCCCCAATGAGGTCGTGATATAAGGAGTTAGGACTTCAACTGGTTGACATTTTCAAGACCAGACTCGTAAATCCTAATGTCCTCCCATGGTGAATGAAAAGAAAGACAAAGGGGCAGGAGATCCTATCAAAATATTTCTCGAAGAAGCCCTCAAGCGACCAAGGAACGTGATGATGGATAGCTTTGCGCAGATCCTTTAGTGGCTACCAGAGGTGATGCATCGACTTCCAACAACTACTTTGGAAATGCCACACCGTTTAAGGTACAAGTTAGTTTTGAAATCCCCATCTTTGAGGGTCAAATAAACGAAGATAATATAGATAAATGGTTAAATATGCTAGATTGGTTCTGTCCCTGAATTTGCAAGTCGGGAAAATATTGTTTTCCCTATTCTCAAAGCAGGCCGCCACATCAAGGACTGGTGGGAAACCTACTGCGAATAAAAGAATGAATGTATGGGCTCACTAGTTTTCAGCCACACCCACTTGGGATTCATTCTGGGATGCCATAAAGGAGCAGTACTACCCTGTCAAAAGCTATGACGACAACTACATCAAATGGACCACATTGCAGTAAGGATGGGACCAAGATGTGCTAGAGTTCACAAACATTTTTCATACCGTTCACACACAGTTGGGTATCAAATATTCCTAGCAGAATCTAGCACTCAAATAACGTGGCTACTTAAAAAGATACTTCCAAGAAGAGATGGAGTTCCTGAACATCTCCTCACTCGGTACAACATAACAATATGCTATCAAAATCGAGCAAAAGTTCAGAGAGAAGAAGTGATACTTTGGATCTGAAAATCCGAAGATCATAGGAAAAAGCCAAGGCGAGGTGACCTAAGACAACCCGTCAAGGGCGCATAAAAATAACAACACCATGGAGTCGAAGAATAACATAGGAAAGTGGTGTGAGTTCAACAAGAGTCCCACTCATAACACAAGTGAGTGTCGGACAAAGCAGTTGCTAGTGGTCGAGTTGAAGGCTCCAAAATTAGATGCATGTTTCGACCCTGAGTTAGAACCTGACAAGGGGAATGGAAAAGGGAAGCAGATCATTGATGTGGAACCCTACATCACTGTTTCCACTGCTAAGATCCAGAAGAATAAGCTCGATGGCCCAGAGGAGGGAGAGCATATTTCCACTCACAAATGTGGGTGAAGGGTTCGCCACTGCAATTCATGGTCGATAGTGATAGTGAAAAGAACCTCATTTTTGTAGAGGTCATGAAGAGGTTGGGTCTAGAAACTACACCACACCTGCAACCATATGGTATGGGGTGGTTTCATGAAGGACGAGATCTAAAAGTTCGCCAGCAGTGCCACTTCCCTACACCATCAAGCCATTCACAGACGAGATATTGTGTGATGCTACACCTCTAGATGTTTGTGATGTATTATTAGGCCAGCCAGACTTGTGGATGTGACATGTTGTGTATGAGTCAAGGCCTCGTCCTATGATTATTTCTTTCGATAATTCATTATGCAAGATACCAGAGGTAGCTCCACCTACTGCCACCTCTTTGATTGTTGCTAGGAGAGGTAGCGAGCTTATCTCCCAGACTAGGAAATTCATTTGTTTGGTTCACACCCAAAGTAAGGGGAAGATCATCACCACATCCATGACCCCCTTTAAGGGTTCCTCCATGCAATAACAACAACAAAGGAATACTGTCATGACAGAACATAGGAAAAACTTTTCCTCACCCACAGGGGTACCACACAAGCTTCAGGTGGGAAACAAAGTTTGGTTGCATCTGCAAAAAGAACGCCTTACAAGAGCCCATCAGAAGCTCCGACCATGCTGACATGGTCCTTACACCATTACTACGGCTGTGATAAATAATTCTTTGAAGCACAACATTCCTCCATTCCTTCATCTACACCAATTTTTCATTGTGTACCACACTCAACCATGCTTCCCACCATTACTGGACACACCAGAGATTGCAGAACAACTCACCAGAAACCCAGCTCAGTAGAATCGTCCTCATCTCAAGGAGGAACTCAATGTAATGTGGACCATTGCTTTCTAAGGGGGGAGGAAGGATCGATGTGGATGTTGGTAGCCAGCCACCTATCCCATTTGGACCCCCATGATTGTCTCTTTTATTTTTTCAGTTTCCATAACTGTAGCACAATTTACTAATTTTATCAGTTTTTCGGGTCCTGAACTTTGACAGTCGTTTTGAGGACCTAAATGAATTTTTCTGGGAAATACGGGAGCAACATGGGTCCATGCACCAATATTGATCATCCTAAAATTATAGTTCTCGGATAGATCTTTCTAACGAGTTATTGTACGCGACAAATGGAGATCGGGTGCCAAAGTTACAACCCCGAGATATTGATGTACCAATTAACCCAAACATGGCCCACAATTTGGCGTTTCATCTTCTAGGGTTAGGTTTGGGATGTTAAGGGTTTTCCATTGTTTCCCAACAATAAATAGGCCTTTGAGCCTCATTGTAACACAGTTCAGAGGCATGTAGCTGCCACATCTCTTCTCAGAGATAAGCTAAAATCTCCCTAGCTAGTTTCTCTCCTTTTCTGTTTATAAGGATATTTCAGTATTTTACATTAATGAAATGAAGTATTATTTCCATTGTATCTTTGTGTATATGGTTATCTCTATATTTTGTTGTGTTCCTCTTTAAATCTGGATCAACATAGGAGGAGATATCAGTAGGGATTATTGGTAATGATGATAGTATGTTGTTATGAATACGAGAATTCTTATAGTATGGGTCATTTGTTGATTTGTATTCTAATGAAGCAAGCAAATGATGTCTAATCATAATGCAATCATAAGCACGATGGTCATTACTATGAAGGGTGAAAATCAAAATTTCCAATTCTTCAACACATCGCGGAAACATGATTGTGATTTTTGTAATGTTTTGTGGAAAACAAATTGTGTGGCCATTGTATTTATATTGGCCACCATTTGTGTAATCACAGTCAGTTAAAGAATTGAGGCTTTTGTGATCCATCATATTTGTAAAAAGAGCTTCGGCGTAAATTACATAGAAAGATCATTGTCGACGCGTTTCGAACCAACCAGTGTGGTTCATCGTCAGGACAAGCTGAAGATACAGATCTGGCCTAGCAAGTTAAATAGACTGAGCAGAGACTCCAACGGCTACATAACAACTATATTTGACTCTAGGACCTAGGCCTTAATTATATTAATAAATTTAATCTTATTATAATATTTTATTTCTAGAGATAAGAGAAACTAGGTATGATTAATACATGAGCGAATATTATCAAAAGAAATTTATTTGCTTAAATAAATTAATGGTTATTTAAAAATT
>APFE031534351.1:95939-109447 GCA_000404065.3 Pinus taeda | reverse complement strand
AAAAAATAGATAATAATGGGTTAGATGTGAAAACCAGCCTCTGGCACACTCTAACCCCAAATTCTTACTTGAAAACCAATTCGTTGGCAGGTAAGAATTCTCTTTCTTTTGTTCACTGTTTGATTTCTCAACTGAATAATGACTTGAGGAAAAGTCAAAACTTTTGTGGGGGAGAGAAGCATCAACATTTTGTGCTTTTATCTCTCCATTGTAAATTCTTAAAGATTTCTTATCTCATCTCCTCATTGTAAATTTTCAAAGCAGTTTGTTCCAGCATTCCAGATTTCAATAAATAAGTTGTTTTGTCATTGTTTTACCTCAGAGGGACTTGGTTATAAATATTATGCAGGGGGACCTGTTCTGTCCAAAAGACCATGCTATCAGCACCAGCAGTAATGGGACCTGTTTAGTCACATAAAAGGGACCTGTTAAGAGACTGTTATTTCAGGGTTACTTCAACAAAGCTTCAGCAAGTTTCTACAAGGATTCACAGGTTGCTGGGCACCGAGACTTCATCAAACACCCAAGCTCAAAGAACTTGTATACATGTAAGGAGTTGCATGAACATCTTCAGGATTTCAGAGCGACCTGTTGCATTCAAATCTATCTCAGGGGACCTGTTATGAACAACAAAGAATAGTCAAAAGAGACTAGTCCTACTCAGCATGCCAATGCAACAACAGCCAAACAAAAAGTGTAATATGTTCCTTGTTCTTAACATTTAATTTCTTAGATTAATTTTTAATGTTAATTTTAATGACTGTGACTGTTATGATCGACTTCAAGGGCACTACATTTTCCATCATCCCTTATCTCACTGATTCTTTCCTACTTCAACGTATTTCATACCTCTAAAATCCATTACCCCTTCATATCAACCTTGTTATGCCAAACGCATCCTACAGCCATACCAACATCCTCCATTTGGACGAGTACCAACAGGACACGTGGTGGGTTGTATTTTTAAAAAATAAAGGTAAGAAACAGGTGTTAAAGAGGCCTATTCATTGTAATTCATACGACCCAATGATGATTCCACCAACCGATGCAGCTAAATGATTCAGAGGACTCCCTGAAATCATGCCCCAGTATTGCACATACGCTCCTAGCGCTCCTATGATGGCATTCATACAAGCGGTACCACTATTCCCCTATTTCCAAAGATGAATATGCTATGAAGTAAAGGTAGTTGGTCATTTCACCATCATTTTTCAGATTGTTTATGCTGGCATTTAACTCTCATGGCTTCCAAAGCAGTGAGCGCTACTCCCACCAAAGTCATAAGACAGTCGACTGAGCATCACATTGGATATTAAGGGAGCGACGCCATCAGGTAATAAATTAAAATTTCTTTGTCAAAATTGCAAAACATAAACAAGGAAGAGTTAGAGCATGACCGTATGCCAAAATGACCAATAGGGTCGAGTCGAGCGTGTTCAATAGTTCTCAATACCATGAAGATTTCATTTCGATTCTCAAAGAGATACAGTGGTTGCCCTTTTTAGAGAAATTTCATGGAAGCAATGAAGAGGTTACCAAGAAATTCGCTTTCACATTTAATGGGGAGAAAGCCCTGATAGGTAACTTCTCATTCAGTGTTTCAGAAGACACCATCGCCCAGTCAATAGGGATCCGCCCAGAGGGGGAAAAGTATTTTAAGACCAAGCAATTTAAAGAGAAATCGTGGACTCAATTCATGTCTAGATCCAGAGTCTCATCAGTTAACTGGAAGAATGGTGTCCCAAGGAGTTGGTTGGTGCATCCCTGGGATGAGATGGTCTACATACTCCAAAAATTCGTAACCTGCGAAGGCCGTTACAGTATTGTTTATCTATACCATATCAAGTTACTGCTACACTTGAAAAGGCAATGTGTTATCAGTCTACCATATTTTCTATTGCAAAGCCTAACCAAGATGTTGAAGACCATCCAAAAGCAGAAGGGAAATGAAGACAAGAGCCTATATCACTTTGGCTTAATTAAAATTCTTATTGAGCACGAATTTCAGAGAAGAGGGAAAATGTGGAAGGAGTTCTTAGCTGCTAACCAAATTAAAGATGAGGAAGACAAAGAAGAATCGCAAGAGAAGTCAGGATTCATGAAGGAAATCGATGAAGAGATCCCAACACCCAAAGCAAGAAAGGTGCCTCCACCTGTGAGCAGCATAAGGACTAGGAAAATGAGAAAGGAAGATGCTAAGAAGGCAGAGCAAGATAAAATTTTCACCACTTATTCAAGAAGAACAAGGAGAGCACCAAAACCCTAGTGACAAGAAGACCAGCTTGAATCCAACGCACCTATACCAATGGATATTCAGAGCAGTCACCATTCGCCACCAGGACCAGGAGCTGATAAAGAGGCTGAAAGCCACTCATTACCAGGACCAGGAGTTGATATAGAGGTTGAAAGCAATAACAAGCAAGAAAAAGGTTCACCACCTCCCAATAAGAAATAGAAGAAACTGGAGAAACAAATTGAGAAATTATAGGAAGAGCTCATGGAGGCTAATATGCTGGAAAAAGTTATCAAGAAAGAAAATGAAATGCTCCGAGTGCAGAGTAAAGAGACTGAAAAGAAGAATGAAAATTTAAGGGAGTGAATTAATGAACTAGAGGCTGAGCAAACGGATATTTGAAATTGGGCCACTAAGTGGTACAATCAGAAGAAGACCCTCAAAGAAAGATAGAAAATATTAAAGCAGGAGCTCCATGGTTAGAAAGATGCCCAGGTGAAAAAGAATGTGGACACATTGCTAAAGGCAGCAGGGGTACAGGCGGGGACAAAGTTCAAAGGAAGCACTTCGGGGTTAGCATGAGGACATGCTAATTCATTAAGTTGGGGAGAGACGTTGGTACCATTCCATGTCCTCCTTTTCCCTCCTAAAACATGTCATTTTCCTACCTCTTTTCATCATATATCCCCCAGATCCCTTGAAAATTCATTAGTTAATAGTCTTATAGTTATTAAATTGCATTGAAATCAATTTAGGAGTTTTATGTTAACGATTTAGGAATTTTTGGCAAAATGGCTAGAGGAAGTTCCAACATCCTGTAATTGGTTTATTGTTTGACATGTGGCACGACAGCTAGGCTAGAGCGAAGGGTAGGGATGAAAAGAAAAATGTCCAAGCATGGACGAATACCTATCCCCCAGCAGAATCGACCCTCCTACATGCGCGGTCAACGAAGGTCAAACTATAGCATGTTGGCGACAAAGGCAGCAACAGTAAGCATTCCAAATTGATTTAGTTTTGTTCTCTTTTTGAAATCAGTTAAGGATAGAAACATTTTCAAAAATCACGACATGATAAAAGCGGCAACAGCCACATCATGAATGTAGATTCGTTTTAGAAATGTAAGGGTTGTAAAACCATATGTAAAGATAGTTTTGGATAGTCAGTCACTTTATCATCATCGTTGTTTCGTTTTGAAAACAGAGTTTTGAATTTAATATCAAGGACATAGGTGCAGTCACGATATTCTTGCGTTGATTTGGTAATCATTGGATCATAGTCCAGTATACCTCTGGAACGTGGATGGTCCATGCGTAACATGGTATACTATTATTTTCTTTCATTTGCAACTTAGGGTATTAAATATGCGTTGTGATTAGAATTGGCTTATGTTTATGATATGCGTTTATGATCGTGCTTGAATAGATCATCACTGAGATCATGAATCGTATCCCATAAGGGATTCGATCCCTTGTTGTCTTGTAAAGCAATGTCATGAACTCTTATGCTTACGATTTCCATATATTTTTATCTTGTATGAATGTGAATGAATGCTGAGTAATTGCTGAACAGGGGTTTTATGCATGGTGTTTCTGTAAGGGGATTATAATCTTGGTTTACAGTGATACACAACGTTTTAGTTTGATAAATGAATTGAATGACAGTGTTGTAACTAGGTAGATTAGACTTAGCTAATAATCCTTTATGTCTATATAGTTTAGACGCATGCCTCTAAGTCTATGCACCCTGGTCGATAATAAATATAGCCTAGTCTAGCACCCTAGATAGGACACTACAATGTGATAAAATTGTGTATAATAGATTGCCCACAAAAGCACAATATTAGAAATGGTAGTTGATGAGTGAAGTGTTTTACTTTAAGACAACTTCCGATCAAGAAAAACCAATTAGGATCATCGTCTGTTATAATGCATTTACATCATGATATTTTTTCTAAGGGAGGCATACCCATGTTTAGAATATAAGCTAAAATTACATGTATAATTATCATATCTATCATGCTTTGTAATCTTCCATTAATACTAAAATCACAACCAAGATGAATGAAACTAGATCTAGGGCCTTCTATCTCATTCCCTCGATTTTCCATTGTACGAGTCTAACCATAAGAAAAAATGATCTGAAGTCAAACATGGTAGACACTACTTGATTATCAGTTGATGATGTAATCCATTAACAAACATAAGAAAAATAATTTTCTGTGTAATGGCTCTCAAGGTACTACACTAAAATTTGTATGGTGTGAATGAATGAGTTGAAGTCAAACATGAAAAATAATATTTCGGTCAAAAAACAATGATAAAAACATGATGCCGAGAATGAGGAAACTTGCCATTGATGTATGCAAGTCCCAACGTACGAAAGAGATAGCTTTTAAGTCAACTTACTACATTATGATCTTATGTTGACACGAATCCACCTGTCACAAGAGCGCCTTGATGTATCCCCCACCGGCGACACAAAACGGGTATCATGATTTGAGATAGACGGATACTGATATGGAGTTGGTTCAAGAATGAAATACTTTGAATGAAAAGTTACGAGTATCATAGCAAATATCAACTAAATGAGTTCTCTTGAACACATTAGTGAAATTGTATGGATATGGAAGCATTGACCCAAAACCAAAAGTAGAGGATTGGACATGGTATGATCAATAAAAAAACACGTAGATTTCCCAACCCAAAAACCATGAAGATGAACTTGAAGAGTGTCATTTTCAAGGATGTATTGTTGCCATTAATAGGTAGAGTACCATTTTTTTCCCAATTTTCCCATCCATTTCAGGTCAGTACCTCCTTATTTTTCAACAAGCTTGAGGAGGATAACATATGCTTGATCTGCAAGTTCATCATTTGGATGAATCCCTCTAATTATTTTTAATGAACCCTGAGCACGAGCGGCTTGGTCCTATAATGTTTAAAAATTCCATTATTATGTGATGGTTTCACGAGTTTAGTGAAGGTATAACTACACTACATTAAAATAGTTCATTGGCGAGGGTCATGCTTGTGAAGAACCTTGAAGGTCGTTACCAATGTCGCATATGTTGATGGTATTCAAAAAATCATTGTTGTAAGTGTATATAGTCATGGTCCTTTACGGTTTGTCACCAAAGCCATTTTCAATGATGCTTCTGGTTAGGGTCGTTAAAGGCGCGTCACTAATTATCTATTAGGTGACACTTTTGGTGAGCGTCGTTAAAGGCCCATCACTAATTCACTCTTTGGTGACACTTCTAGTGATGATATTTTATTGACTGTCACCAACGATCTTCTTGGTTACTTTTTGTGACAGTCAATAAATTTTCATCATCATTTATCATTACAATGAGTTTTTGATGATGCTTCATGCCTATGACGAACCTTTAAAGTCCATCACCAATGTCGCATATGGTGATATATTTAAACAATCATTGTTGTAAGTGTATATACTGATGGTCCTTTAAGGTTTCTCACCAAAGCCATTTTCAATGACACTTTTGGTGAGGGTCGTCAATTTCCCATCACTAATTCTCTCTTTGGGGACACTTCGAGTGATGATCTTTTATTCACCCTCACTAATGCCCTTTTTGGTTACTTTTGGTGATGGTCAAAAAATTTTCATCATCATTGGTCATTCCAATAAGTTTTTGATGACGCTACATACGTGTTACTATATTTTTTCAAAATATAATGATTTAAAACCATTGTTGCGAAGTCTTTTTCATTATGTGTCCAATTTCATAGTGGTTATAATAGCAAATGAATTCATTAGGAAGTAATTAGTGTGTATCATTTCCCTCAAGTCATAAGAATATAGTCTTCCTATGAGTCAACACATGATTCATCTCTATTAGGTTTATTATCTAGCAAATTTCCTCTAAATAAAGTTCCACTAGTGTGTGTAGGAACTATATTAGTTAGTTCATAATCAAGCTTCATCAATTCTGTTAATGAGAGAGACCTAGCACTCCTCAACACTCATAGAACACCTTAACATGCTTTGGAACAATGCACTAACATTCCTTGGCACCTCGCATATCTTGGAACATCTTTGTACCTAGAACATCTTGCCATGAGTAGGATGGCAAAGCACATGTTGGCATGCCATAGCATAATATAGCACTCCTCTATCATGTGTTGGAATTCCTTATATTCCCTAGCATGCCTTGGAATTCCTTGGCATAATATTGCATTGAGAAAAATTAAAACTTGACACACGTTAGCACTTGGCATGTGTTGGAACATATTATTAATTTGCCTAGCCTGCTCCTAGAAGATAAGGTCTCAACATATTAGCCCTCTTATGTGTTCATTTCCTTTCATTTTAGCTTGGCTATTCCATTTGTTACCTTGGAACTCCTTGATGCATATTGCCATAGCCTAACACGCTGTACATCCTAGCATGTCTTAGCACCTAGAATTCCTTGGCACTATTTGGCACATGTTAGCACACCCCGGAACTAGCTAGCACAATCTAGCACTTCTTGAAATTCCCTAATATTCCCTGGCATGACTTACCTGTTCTTAGCATACCTTGTAGATCCCTCCATGGCATGACAAATAGAACTGATTAAAACTCGCCAACACACCCTCTGTTATGGGCAAATTTAGTGTCTTTTCAAGTGACCAACCCCTAGACCTAGTAGCAAGTATATAACAATAGTTAAAGTAATTCCATTACTTTTCCTATAGCTAAAAGATAAAAGAAAGAAGAGAAAAAGTACCAATAGGTATCTCTCACTCGATTCCTCTTCCCTCTAACTGCTTTCAACACTCACTTCCATACCTAACTCACTTGAAAGGTACTTGCACACAAGCTGAGATAGAAAACCATCAAGGCATACATATATATATATTAACTAAACATATTATAGAATCTAAAGTACAATATACATCACATAACACATGAGTGGGAAGAAACATAGAACTCTTTATTCATAGAAAGGATGATTACAACCCATGCAGTTGCATGTTCGATTCAACATCATCCTCCCAGCTTCAAGCCCTTCTCTCCTCATGGAGACAACAATTTGACATGATAACATTACTCTCTCTACTAATCTCATCCAAGTAGCAATTCCAAAGCTTAAGAAGTTTCAACCATGGACCAGCCTTGAATGCCTAGTCCTTTTATAGCTGAATAGAGGAGGTTAGGCCATTAATGGCCCTTGTGAATGCTTTGCCATATTTTGGAAGTGGTTACATGGAGGAAGGGATAATGGATTTAGGTTTATTCATCTCCTTCCTCATCCAAGAGTGAGCCCAATCCTTCTAGAAACCTCTAGAGGAAACCATTGGATGAGGAATCCAATGGATTCATTTGAAAAATTCTATGAATCTCTCTCATCATAGGTGATATAAAGGCTAGGTGCTATGCATAGCACCTAGACAATGTAGTTCTTGCCATTCATTGTAGCTAGATAGAAGGCAACTTGCGATGATCTCCTTAGGGATACTTTTTGGATGAATGGTGTCATGAAACTCTTGGGAAGCAAGCATGATGTAGGTTAACATCATTAGGGAATGAAAACAACTTAATTAGTGGTTGGTAGACCCTAATAATACATATCTATAAGTTGGGGTTGATGTGCCCAAATTTACTTGTAACAGATGCCCCCTAAAGCATGAAGTCGAAAATAACCAGGTCGAGTGAGATGCTTTACCATTTGTAGAGAAGGTTTTGAACCGAAAGGTGACCTGAATGAGTTACAACACAAATATCATGATACTTTTGTTTTTTCTTATAGTTTTTCTAAGGGAAGGCATACCCTTCCTGAGCTTCATAAACTTTCATTACATTTACAAATATAGTCCTTTATAGATGTAGACCCATGAATGGATGACCATGAATGTAAGGCCATTGTACATTTGATATAGTACTTCTAAAAAATATATCGCAGCCTCGATGGATGAAACTAGATCCAGGGTCTTCAATCTTGTCCAACCTTTCACTCAAGTACAAGTCTAACAATGTGAATAGATGATATGAAGTCGAACATTGAGAGACATCATCCAATTACCGGCCAATGATGTAAGTCATTAACAGATGTGAGAGTAATCATCGATAATGATAATGGCCCTCCAGGTATTGCAGTACATTTCACATGGTGTGAATAAATGATTTGATGTCCAACACCATATGAAGTCTTTTGGTCCAAGTTCAGTGATGTCAACCTATCGCTGGAAGCGAGAAACCTACCATTGATGTATGCAAGCCTCAACGTACTAAAGGGATGTTTCTAACTCAACTTCTTGAATGATGTGCTGATGTCAACAAGAAGAGACTCGTCGCAGGTGCACCTTGATGTATCCTACATCAATGACACGAAATGAGGTAGATGATTTTGGAGATGGCACATCGACTAACGACACAAGGTTCAGGAATGGAAGGCATGAAAGTGAAGGTTTACTGTATTGTAAAGGATGAAGTTTTGAACTAAATGACTTCTCTTGAACATATCAGTGACACTAAAGTGAAATGATAGCATTGATCCCAAAATGAAGCAATGGATTGTATGATAGACCAACAATATGATAACCATCATGCTGAGTGACCCAACGCACATAGTCACAATGATGAGGTGAAAGTGTCATGTTCAAAACTAACCTAATACTATAACTTGTTCCTAGCTTTTTCCCATTTTCCCCAGTCATTTCTGAAGAGTACCTCTTTCTTTTTTTTTCAAGCTTGAGGAGAATAACATATGCTTGTTGTATAATTTCACTCGCTATTTGATGTTTTAATGAGTATACTGAAGATGAAACTTGGCCTTCTCTAGATGGACAAGTTTGTCGCATAACGACAAATATAACTCGATCCTTTTCATATTTAGAGAATCTGAAAAGGGACTAAAAGAGAACTCCAAAAGTTCTATTTCCTAGTTTTGTCTCTCAAGTCTGAAAAATCATAAAACAATACAAGAGAGAACCTATTGATCATGTTTGACCAAGGTGTACCTATTTCATAGTTAATCTATCTCAGCGCATAAAGGGGTAAAACTATACTGAGTAGATATCGATTCTAGTCCGTTAACGAGCTAGAAATGACAAGCGCTCGGCAACCTTTTCATGTTTAGAGAGTCTAAAAAGAGCTTAAAGGGGTCTCTATTTTGAGGAACGAGTGGTTTCTAGGGTAGCAACTAGTTCTGGTGATGTTGGAACTTCTCAAAACATGTTGATTTATGTGAAGAGGTTCTCTAGTAAGACGACTCATTGAAAGTATTCCTCGAAAAGGGTAAAACAACGAAGTGAAAGCGTATGATTGGCCAAAGGGATGGTGGCGATGGGATGAAAACAACCAAGGCTCATGTGCCAAAAAGGCTAATAGAAAGGAAATCACAAGGGTTAAAATTGAAATGGGTTGATTTTTAGACAAGCTTGAACCATAGGGAACTTTGCTTGGATTCAATTTCATGTTTACACAAGCTTCAAATGAAAAACTATGCTTGAATTGGTTTACAAGCCCCCAGCATAATGAAAGGGAGAGTCTCTAGTAACCAAATGGAAGTCACTTCAGTGAAGTAGGATGGTTATCCAACACCTATTTGGCTTTGTCTAGATAGACAAAGTTGAATGTGGTGATTCCCTTCACATAACCTACAAGGAAACTTATCTTCACCAATATAGGTGCATGCCCCGAAATCTTCATTACATTCACCTAAGTAGAATACTCATGGCTATCAGGTGGATGGAATGAAGGTTCTCTTACGAGATCAAGTGAAAGACTTGACTAGGATTTTACGAGATCTACTCAAAGACTCGACTTGGAACTTTGCTCTGGGGGTCCTTGTTTAAATTTTTAATGAGATTGACATAAGACAAGGAAATTTGCTCAGATTCCTTGTTTCATTTTTTTAATGAGGTTAACACAACACTAGGAAGTTTCCTTTTATATCCTTGTTTCATTTTTTAACGAGGTTGACACAAGACAACCAACTATCCCTGAACTCCTTGTTTCATTTTTTTAATGTGGTTGACACAAGACAATGAACTCTCCTCATACTCCTTGTTTCATTTTTTAATGAGGTTGACACAAGAGAAAGAACTATCCTCATATTCCTTCTTTCATTTTTTGAACGAGGTTGACACAAGACAACGAACCATCCTCGAACCCTTGTTTTAGTTTTTAACAAGGTTGACACAAGAAAAAAGACTATCCTCATGGACCCATTTCATTTTTTAACGAGGTTGACAGAAGACAAGGAACTATCCCAAACCCCTTGTTTAACTTTTTATCAAGTTTGACACAAGACAATGAACTATCCTCGGACACTTGTCACAACTCACAAGATGTCATGAAAGAGAGATTTGATTCCAATGCTCCCAGTACATGGTCTACATCACTAAATTAATCATCAGTCGATGTAGGTATGGAACAACATGCCACATAATTAACCCGTGGCGGGGATGGTACCATTGGTATAAATGGACCAATTAGGGAAGATGGTTGACTAGGAGCCTGTTGTGGTCACCAACAACCCCCCTCTTTGTTTTTTATTAGCAATAATACGAAGCAAAGGGGTACCCTTAGTAAAAATTCAAACGAACATTTTTAGGAATATTTTTGTTTTAAATCCTTAAAATTTTATCGCAACAAAGCAATGAAACATTTCTTTTATGAGCATGATAAACTATGAAGGAACAATGTGAGAATCATCGCATCGCATTCACGATGAAACGCTCTTAAAAGAAAAACTTAAGAAAATATCCGACGGCTGATGTGCCACGTCGCATATCGCAACATCACGTAAAGTAGCACACAGTGGCTAATATCTGCGATCTCTGATCTGTGATCTGCGATGATCTGATATTGCGATACCACAGTACTATAACACAAATCTGCGATCTGCGATCTGCGATAAGCGCGAATTTTCCTCGGCGAAGTATTCAAGGAAAGCTGCCCATTAATCAAAATTAAGTGTACGCCTTGAAAAGGGAAATAAATGATTGTACGAATGACTGCTTTTTGTTTTTCGAAGAGTCAGTTCGCTGTGAATGTCAATTATGCACACATAAGATTTGAAGCTTTCATGTCAATCTTTATTACCATTACTCTTTTCCTTTGCGCAAACTATAAAACAGGAAATAACATGAAGCAATATGCAGGAAACATTGAAGGAAAAGGGGAAAGCGCCAATGCTCAGAGAACACAGAAGAGATCCCTTCAGAAACAGGTGCCGCATACGATAGAACTACAGATTCCAGAGTATCACTGAACAGATGCTAATGACCGATAGGTCATCTAAAGCTCAGAATCAAAGGCGCACAAAAGCAGCATGATTACAAAAAGACCTGAAACTTACACGCCAAAAAGCCTGGAATGAGGAACACACGAAGTTTTCAATCCAGAGAATTGTTCAGAAAGTAAAGTCTTTTGACTCATCAAGTCATTCGCAAAGAAAAAAACCGAAATAGCAAAAGCAAGATCAGTTTGGGGGAAATTTGAGTTACTACCAATTATACACGCAGTGAATATACCCAATCAGAGGAAGATTCTCTAAAATATGTTATAGTTTCCCAGAAAGTGGTGCCAGCTCTTGTTACTTCTATTTTTATAGCGCACACAAAAGTGGAGGGAAACCAGCCGACTCTCCCCAGTCAAATGTTGCATGCTTACAATGCTCAGGAGCAAATACAGAAATAATCCAGAGTCATATTTAATTTTTAGAAATAAGTTTGCTTTATCAGAAGGATGGTCATTTGAAAACCGAATCCTAAATTTATGTAATCAAGTTAATTAGCTAGTAGTATTTAAACCCTTCTCAGGCATTTAGAGAAGGGTCCAGAGATTTGTCAAAAACTCGTCCTCAGAACATGCACTTTTGCGCCCTCGGAGGTGGTTTTGATGAATGGATGGATCAAGGTTTATTAATGTTTGCGTTTGATATCTGCTATTGATGTTGCATTCTGTACTCTTAGTAGATAATAGAGCAAGGAGAGATAAATCATTGTTGCTTGAAGCTTATGAGCAGAACCAGTCATAAATGGTACTTTTATCCCTTGACTATTTTTGCTTATATCCTTGAAGTGATTTATAGTTTTCAGTTATTTATATGTCATTATATGAATGTGTGGGTTACCATTTGGCACTTATCTACGGTGGAGTCATATTGTTTATGTCTGACATATGAATAGCTTATTGTGTGATATATTGTTCACAACTGTTTTTCCTAACTTCTTATGCAAAGTGGTTTATGTTTAATGGTTTCTATTCTTATGATAGCTGAATGATATTTATTACCAGTTATTGTTTGAAATCTCTTTAGATCGCATAATATAAGATATAGACCCCGGGCTAGCATATATTAGATGTGTTGTTTCTTACTAAATTACAATAGCATAGAGTTAGTTTAAAGAATCTGAATTAGATTAGCTTTAAAGTACACTTAGATCAGCATCATTCAATTCTACACACACACACACCCAAGTTTGGGAAACTGGTCCCGTTATCCCTAGTCGGACCTGCTATACCAAACAGATAAGGAGCTGCCAACCAAGGTCCAGACCGGGTGGGTATCCCCCTTGTTGTCGACCCGATTTTAGGGGCTCCAACATATTTGGCGCTAGAAGGAGGGCATTAACTATGAATGGCACCTAAATCAAAATCTAAATACCATTCTGAGAGTAAATCACCCTCATCAACTCCCCCAACTTCCTCAGTACATTTAAATTCAGAATCAGAAGTCGGTCGAATATTAACCGCTGCTACATACCCTAATATTTCAGACCAATCCACCATTGAACCCCCTGAAGTTCAAACTCTTATTCACAAACTCTAGGGATTTTCTATTTGTACGCTGGGGTCTGATAAATCTCAATGCAGCGTGACCTCACAATACAATCCTGCTCATCCCCTGAACAGGTTAAAGAGCGGAAAATTTGACATCCAGCCAACTGAATTCCCTCTTCCCACCAGGAAAAGAGCAAGGAAAGCATCACTGCACTCTAACAGTGAGACTCTTTCATCTACGTCATCCATCTCACCCCCCTCACCGCGAAGTCAACTACCCACATCTTCATTCCAAATCACTCATCCACCTTCCACAACCCCTCTTCCACAATCATCTAAGATCATAATATCTCCATCTTCTCATCCTCAAGGATCATCCCCTACACTTGCAATTACCAGCAGCTCAAAAATGGTCCAATCTCCATGGAACAATCCTGGATCGGTTTTAATGCCTCCACCCTTAAGCCAAATACCAGCCCATCTTGAGAAATGGCTACCCAAGTTCAACCCAGAAGCAGGCATGCTAGCTGAAGAGCACATT
>APFE031534351.1:70672-94105 GCA_000404065.3 Pinus taeda | reverse complement strand
CCAAGGTATGTCAGGTTATCGACATTCTAGTAGCTGATATCCCAGAATTCTACGGCTTAATTCTTAGTAGGGATTGGTCCGAAAAACTCCATGGATACTTTTCAACCGACTGGTCGCACATGTGGTTACCATACAATGGTAAACCAAATCAAATTATGGTTGAACGAGAGTTACACCAGAAATACATAGTAACAGAATTAGAAGGGGAAAATGAAGCAATAGCATACAACAGTAACATCATAGGCAATTACTCGGTAGATTCTTTCCTCGGCAATTTTAATGCTCATACATCACCCTACTTAGAAAATTCAGTTTTGTCCCAAGTCAAAAAATTTTCCCAAACTGATAATTCAAAGTGTGTTAATTTTGTAGAAGAACCTATAAATACATCTTTGTTTTGGAAATTATATTTTGATGGCTCTAAATCTAACGAAGGTGCAGGAGTAGGATGCATTCTGATTAGTCCAAAAGGGAACAGGACAATGCTTACGTGGAGACTTGAATTCGATTGCACAAACAATACAACAGAATATGAGGCCTTGGTGAAAGGCCTATATAAAGCGATCAGGTTGAACGTCAAGTACCTTCAAGTCTTTGGAGACTCTGAGATTGTCGTCAAACAGGTACGTAACATAATACATTTCCGATCAAGTCATTTGAAGCACTATCAATCTCTAGTACAGGATTTGACTGAGCATTTCAGAGCATTAAATATCTTCTCAATCCCGAGAATTCAAAATGCAAGCGCAGACCTTTTAGCCAACGTAGCCTCTAGACTCATTCCCTCCGAAGATTTTAGTCCAGATAGATTCTCGATAGAATTAATCTTTAGACCGTCCATCGCAGACAACATTACAAACTGGAGAGTATTCAATGACGATCCCGATATTGTAAATTTCCTCACCTCTGAAGCATCCTACTCCAATCAAATAATTGACGAAGACCACCACGATCGACAAATACAACAAAATAGCACTGATAATGATATACCTAAATCGGTGATTAAGTAGGAAGACTTATAAGATTTGAAAAGTCGGTTTAAAAGGTCTACTAATTCTAAGCTCTACAGTTCAACTCTGAACTATGAACCAGTAAACCTGGGAACCGATGATAAACCACAAAACGTTAATCTAGGCCACAGCCTAGCTCCTGAAGAGAAACTAGCATATATTCTTCTTTTGAGACAATAAAAAAATGTTTTTGCCTGGAATTACGATGAGCTGAAAACATACGACACGTCCATTATTCGACATTCTATCCCTATGATTGACAATGAAAAACCTGTCCAAGAGAAACTCAGAAAAATCCACCCCAATCTAGAAAACCAAATAAAGACTGAGCTGAATAAGTTGTTAAAGGCCAAAATAATTTTTCCCATCAGACATTCCAAGTGGGTTTCCAATATGGTACCCGTTAGAAAGAAAAGAAGAGATATTAGAATATGCATCGATTTTCGAAATCTCAACAAAGCCTGTCAATAAAAGAATTTTCCCCTCCCTCCGATGGAGCAAATATTACAGGCAGTAGCAGGCTCAGAACTAATGTCTTTTTTGGATGGATTTTTAGGATACAATCAAGTGCTGGTACATCCCGGCGATCAGTTAAAAACCACGTTCCGATTCAAATGGGGCACATACACATATCAGAAGATGCCATTTGGTTTGATCGATGCCGGCGCTACATTTCAAAGAGCTATGGACATCGTATTCAAGGGTTTAGTCAATAAAGTCATAGTGATTTATTTGGATGATATAACAGTGTACTCCAAGAAGTGAAGGGACCATCTCAGAGACTTGAAACAAATCTTTCAATGATGTTTAAGGTATGGGATTTCACTTAACCCAAAGAAATCTTTTTTCGCATTAAGTGAAGGAAAACTTCTAGGATTCATAGTATCAAAATCTTGTATTCACATTGAACCTGATAGAATCAAAGAAATTTTTTGAAATAACCCTACCTCACAATAAAAAGGCCATGCAATCTTTTCTTGGTCAAATCAATTTTGTGAAAAGATTTGTCCAAGATTTTTCAAGAATTGTTTCTCCTTTGAAAAACATGATAAAAAAGAATTCAAATTTAAAATGGGGTCAAGATGAGCATGAATCATTCAATCTGATCAAACAAGCTATCATTAATGCTCCGTATTTAGCAACCCGAAATTTTTCAGAATCCTTTATCTTATACACATTCACCTCAGAAAAATCATATGCCGCGATTCTAACTCGAGCAAGTCAAGGGAAAGCGAAAGCTCCAATCCCATTTTTTAGCTCTAATTTACAAGGTGCTGAACTCAACTATTTAGACGTGGAGAAACAGTCATACGCTGTTTTCAAAGCGATAAAATATTTCAGGCCTTTCTTTCTTAAAACCCATACCAAGGTCATAGAACCGTTCCCAGCGGTAAGAAATCTTTTAATTCAGAAAGATGTGGGTGAAAAAAGAGCAAATTGGATCACTGCTTTAGAAGAATACGGCCTTGAAATCAAACCAACAAGCATTGTGAGAGGTCAAGGCTTCTGCAAAATGTTGGCTGGAGCATCGCAGATTCCCGAAAGCTCATCTGAGAAAGTACAAACGTATGAGGTAAGCCTAAATGATACAGAATCATTATACGCTGACACCATTTATTATCTCAAAAATGGGTATGCTCCAGCACACCTAGATCACACCAAGAAAAGAGCCCTGAGATTAAAAGCTAAACAATATCAGCTCATAAATGATGTTCTGTTTAAAAGGAATTATGATTATGTACTTCTTATGTGTCTTGAGAAAACTGAAGCTGAAAAAGTTTTACAGGAACTCCATGACGGGCCCGCAGGCGGACACCATGCTGGAGATGCTACTGCACATAAGATCTTGCGTACGGGGTATTATTGGCCCACACTTTTTAAAGACTCACACAGTTACGTGAGGAAATGCCAAATCTGCCAAAGCACTACAGGGAGACAAAAGAAACCGTCCATGCCACTACAGCCGGTAAACATTGAGCAACCATTCAGTCAATGGGGGTTGGACATAATAGGTGAGATCGTTCCTCACTCTTCTACGCAACATAGGTACATCCTCACGACAACTGATTATTTTACTAAATGGGTAGAAGCAGTTCCTCTCAAAACAGCTAATTCTGAAAACATCATTGAATTCATTGATCAATTTATAATCACTAGGTTTGGATTGCCGACGGCTCTGATTTTTGATAATGCTTCATACTTTTCTGGGAATGCAATGACTGAGTTCGCACTTAAAAGAGCATTCAAACTGAAATATTCAGCCAACTACTATCCACAAGGAAATGGACTGGCTGAGTGAACAAATAAGAACCTAATCAGGATTATTAAAAGGACAGTTGACCAGAACCAGAAGAATTGGCACAAAACTTTGGTAAATGCTTTATGGGCAGATAGAATAATGAAGAAAGCTTCAATCGGCACTTCTCCCTTTAACATAGTTTATGGGAAGGAAGTGGTTCTTCCAACTCACTTAATGATCCCCTCCTTGTCTTTAGTACATTACATCGATGAGGTGTCTAATTCCTCCTTACAATTAAGACAAATGGGAATAATTAAATTGGAAGAACAACGAGAACAAGCTAAGAAAACCCATGCCCATCACCAAGCGCTAATAAAATCCTCTTTTGATTCAAGCATAACGACTAGAAAAAACTTTCAAATGGGAGATCTAGTTTTGAAATGGGATAAGGCTCATGAAGAAAAGGGCAAACATACAAAATTCCAGAAAATGTGGCTTGGTCCTTTTTAGATTGTAGAAGTCATAGGCCCATCAACGTTTGTGTTGCAGGATTTCGCAGGTAGAAAGGATTCTTTGCCTGTTAATGGACAGATCCTGAAAATATACTTTCCATAGAAGATTATTCTTCTATTTTTTGTAGAATAGCTTGTTGTTTCTTCTTTCTTATAAATAAAACAAGTTGTAGATGGTTACTACAGGAGTTCACGCAAAAAAGACACCAAATTCTCTGTTAGATTTTGTTTCTTCGCTTGTACAAATGGCAAAAAAAATTCAAAAAAATATGATCTTTACTATTGACGGGTAGAGTTAAAACTTCAGCCTAAATATGATACTAGTTCCAACTTCAAAAAGTTTTATGAAAGCAACCTCTCGCAAAAAACTTGTTTTATATCAGCACAATGAAAGGTATCGATAATAAAATGAGTATTCTCTGTAAAACTGCTATTTTTCAAACTCTATTATTATCATCCAGAGCTTTCTTAAGGAAAAACAATGGGTTCCTCCCTGCTAAAGAAAATCGCAGCATTCAAAGAGACAATCTGAGAAAACACTGTATCTCAAAGAATAAGAGGTCTCATCACGAGCCGGCTTATCATGATCCGAAATATTATAACTTGTTGACTTTGCCAATACTGTCCACCAAAACAGGGCAACAACTTAATATTGTTGCAATCAAAAGACAAGGGGTCTCATCACGAGCCAACTTGTTCAGCAAAAGTATAAATCAAGTGAATGACCGTGTCATAATTTGGCCACCAAACCAAGACAATGTTCTTTAGAGAATAAAAATAGAAAAGTGTCAAAATGGGTTTCTCTCTGAAAAAGTTGTAGATACTCTTAATCACGATAAAGGATCATTGCTGGGTAACAGGTAACCCTGTCGAGGATATGGACGCCTGCTGGCAGCAGAGGCTCTACCTACGGTAAATGAGCATATTTTAAAAGGGCCAGCATAACAGAGATGACCACATTTTATCTTTAAAAGACCAATTAATGGCAGCTGTAAATGCAAGGACTAAGCCTCAGGAAACGAAATATCGGAATAGAGAAGGGTTGAAACAAAATATCATTTATAGGATAAGACATAATGTACTCTATCTGTCCATAACAAAGTTTAGGCTTACGAAAATTTTTCTGTTTCGGAAGTTGAAATTCAATAAAAAAATCAGAGATAACTGGTTCTTCCGAGTGAATCGCCATTTTTGTGGTCACCAACAACCCCCCTCTTTGTTTGATATTAGCAATAATACCAAGAAAAGGGGTACCCTTAGTAAAAACTCAAACGAACATTTTTAGGACTATTTTTGTTTTAAATCCTTAAAATTTTATCGCAACAAAACAATGAAACATTTCTTTTATGAGCATGATAAACTACGAAGGAACAATGTGAAAATCATCGCATCACATTCACTATGAAATGCTCTTAAAAGAAAAACTTAAGAAAATATCCAATGGCCGATGAGCGACGTTGCACATCGCAACATCACGTAAAGTAGCACACAATGACTAATATCTGCGATCTGCGATCTGCGATGATATGATATTGTGATACCACGATACTATAACACAAATATGCGATCTGCGATCTGCGATAAGCGCGGATTTTCCTCGGCGCAGTATTCAAGGAAAGCTTCCCATTAATCAAAATTAAGCGTACGCCTTAAAAAGGGAAATTAATGATTGTACGAAGGACTCCTTTTTTTTTTTCGAAGAGTTAGTGCGCTGTGAATGTCATAATTATGCACACATAAGATTTGAACCTTTCATGTCAATCTTTATTACCATTAGTCTTTTCCTTTGCGCAAACTATAAAACAGGAAATAACATGAAGCAATATGCAGGAAACATCTAAGTAAAAGGGGAAAGCGCCAATGCTCGGAGAACACAGAAGAGATCTCTTCAGAAACGGGTGTCGCATACGATAGAACTATATATTCTAGAGTATCACTCAACAGATGCTAATGACCGATAGGCCATCTAAAGCTCATAATCAAAGGCGCACAAAAGCAGCATGATTACAGAAAGACCTGAAGCTTACACGCCAAAAAGCCTGGAATGAAGAACAAAGGCAGTTTTCAATCCAGAGAATTGTTCAGAAAGTAAAGTCTTTTGACTCATCAAGTCATTCGCAAAGACAAAAACCGAAATAGCAAAAGTAAGATCAGTTTGGGGGAGATTTGAGTTACTACCAATTATACACGCAGTGAATATACCCAATCAGAGGAAGATTCTCTAAAATATCTTATAGTTTCCCAAAAAGTGGTGCCAACTCTTGTTACTTCTATTTTTATAGTGCACAAAAAAGTGGAGGGAAACCAGGCGACTCTCCCCAGTCAAACGTTGCATGCTTACAATGCTCAGGAGAAAATACAGAAATAATCCAGAGTCAGATTTAATTTTTAGAAATAAGTTTGCTTTATCAGACGCACGGTCATTTGAAAACCAGATCCTAAATTTATGTAATCAAGTTAATTAGCTAGCAGTATTTAAACCCTTCTCAGGCATTTAGAGAACGGTCCGGAGATTTGTCAAAAACCCGTCTTCAGAACATGCACTTTTGCGCCCTCGGAGGTGGTTTTGATGAATGGATGGATCAAGGTTTATTAATGTTTGCGTTTGATATCTGCTACTGATGTTGCAATTTTGTACTCTTAGTAGATGTTAGAGCAAGGAGAGATAAATCATTGTTGCTTGAAGCTTATGAGCAGAACCAGTCATAAATGGTACTTTTATCTCTTGACTATTTATAGTTTTGAGTTATTTATATGTCATTATATGAATGTGTGGGTTACCATTTGGCACTTCTGTATGGTGGAGTCATATTGTTTATGTCTGACATATGAATAGCTTATTATGTGATATATTGTTCACAACTGTTTTGCCTAACATCTTATGCAAAGTGGTTTATCTTAAATGGTTTCTATTCTTATGATAGCTTAATGATTTTTATTACCAGTTATTGTTTGAAATCTCTTTAGATCACATAATAGAAGATATACACCCCGGGTTAGCGTAGATTAGATGTGTTGTTTCTTACTAAATTACAATAGCATAGAGTTAGTTTAAATAATTTGAATTAGATTAGCTTTAAAGTACTCTTAGATCATCATCATTCAATTCTACACACACACACACCCAAGATCGGGAAACTGGTCCTGTTATCCCCAGTCTGACCTGCTATACCTAACGGATAAGGAGCTGCCAACCAAGGTCTGGACCGGGTGGGTATCCCCCTTGTTGTAGACCCGATTTTAGGGGCTTCAACATAGCCATATTTGGACTAGGAAATGAAAGTTGGTTAATGGTGACAATCCTCCCTTCATGCAGGAAACAAATCACTTGAAAGAGTGTACACACAATGGCTCCCATGCCATAAACATAGTCGTGCCCAAGAAGTAAATTGCAATCTAAAGGGCCTGGGACTACCATCACATTCAGATAAATGGTTTTTCCTCCTAAAGTAATAGGTAACTTAGGAAGGATCCCAAATGGTGGATTGGCTCCTCTGTTAAAGCTCAATAGATTCTATGTAATAGGCACAAGCGGTGGAAAACCAAGCACTTGCCAAGCAATTCAAGAAAGCATACTCACTGATACACCTTCATCTATAATAGTTCTCGATACAATCATATTACAAACTTGTACTATGATTTGGAAAGGAAAATAAGAAGGAGGTTAGAATGCTGCTAGAAGATTCCAATCAAAGGAGGTGACCAGACTAATTGCAGGTGGGTTGTAGAAGTGGTAGGATTAACCGATTGAGTTATAGGAATTGGAGGATTTTTGTCTTGTCTTGATGGAATAGGAGGATTTCCCCCAAGCTCATTAGAATCTAAAGAAACAAAAATAACTTGAGTGTTATCATGTTCACTCTCTTCGGGAAAGGTACAATTTGCTAAAGGTGAAACCGGGTCAACTGTTACCTCAACTTGTTGATTTGGGCTGGGTATAGACTTAGAGGATTCACTTTCAAAGAGAGTGGCTTTGATTGACAGTTGATTTTGGTTAGTCAAATCATCAACTAGCGAAGGATTTAGAGAGATTTTCTTGTAGCCATATGGAAGTTGTTGCGGTGAAGTAGGACGGTTATCCAACACTCTTTTGGCTTCATCCAGATAGAGACAAAGGTTAATGGGGTGATTCCCTTCACATAGGCTACATGGAAACTTGACTTTTCCATTATTTCCACGATCTTTACTATCACTAGTTGATGGTATGTCACCGACATGATCTCCAGAGGTTGATGACATGGGATGATGTGAACAGGAATACCATTCTTTCAATATATGAGGAATATCAAGACAATTTCAAAGAAGATGGTCTCTTGCACAAAGTTTGCATTGATATGAAACTTTGTGAGGCTTAAGGAATGGTTTCTCATCAGATTTTTCATTCAAAGCAATGGTTTCTTGGTTTCCCCTCTACTGAATTTACTTCTTCTTCTTCTTTTTCTTCTTCCCTTTCTTCTTCTTCTTCTTATCCACCTAGTTACTAGTACCAATACTTTCAGCAGGCAAAGAGGAAGAAGGGGACGAAGAAACAAACGAGGAAGAAGGAAAAGGGTCAACTTTAGGATCAACTGGAGGTTGATTTTTTCTAGTTGGAGGTGTACTTGATTCTGGAGAAATCACGACATTTTGAAACAAAGAGGTTTACTAGCAAGCCAATGATAAATCCTAGAAGGGACAATGTAGCCATATATGGAGCACTAATATTTCTAAACGGAGGAAAAGGACTAGGATTCCCATCAAAAGAAATTCCTTCATTGGTGAACTCCGGATTTGTTGCCATATGTTTCAACCTAAGATCAACGAAGAAGAGAACATCGAGGATGTTATCCATGGTCAATTAGATTTTAAAACACTAGAACTTAACTTTTCTTTTTCATGTTTTAAGAGTCAAGGAAAATCAAAATATGGCTCTAGTCGCTTTCGTTGTTTAATGAGCTTGAAAGGACAAGCGTTCAGATGAACCTTTTCTTTCAAGGAGTCGAAAAGGAAAAAAAGTGACTACTCTGGAGATACTAAGAAAGAGTGTTTACCAAACTAATCACAAAACTGAAATAGACACCTTGGCTGTAAATTAAAGAGAAATTACTAGGGATTTACCGTACAACAGTCATTCTTCCCGAATGTTGTGTTCAATGCATTGTGATTGGTAAGGCGGTAGATTTAGCTTCCTGGGGATAAATGATTTAAACCTATTGGGGTCTCCCACTATATATATGACAGCACAAGGAGCACAAGTCCATACTAGTACGTACTGGTTCAGAAAGGAGGAATCACCCAACCTCAATGAAACAACAACCACTAGGTTTTAAGACGTCAAAACACGTCTCTATCCTAGACACCTCTAGATGTTTGTGTTAAATTTAAATGCATTATTAGGTTAATTGAGGTTAGTTTTTTGTTGATCTTGCTTAAAATTTTCCTTTGGGTTTCACCACGTGATGTTTTCCAAAATTCCTAAGAATGCAATTAAAATGAGAAGCAACCTTTCCATTTTGACAATGAAAATCCTAGCTACAAGGGAAAGAGAAAGCAAGTAATTTTTGGATCAAACAACAAAGAGCGCTCACTAATGAATTTCCCTACACATTCCTTTTAAGCACACAAATTCGATCTCCTAAAATGCAATTAAATGTATTTCTTTTTCTTTTTAGTTCTCCTTAATGTGACTTATGAACGAAGAAAAACAAATGCACAATGTTTCAAAAGATCTTTTTACAAAATGTTGATTTATGATAGTTTCACTTAAAGATAAAGGAAGACTAAATGACACTTTCAACTTTAAGGAAATGAATATTCTCGACACTTAAACGAAAATATGAATCAGATTCACAAAACAAACCAATCGATTATTCTAAGAAGGAAGATTTTACGAAACTTCGTATTTGACAAAACAATCTACTAAAACTATTTTCGACAATGGAATGCAAATGATAAAACAAATACATAAACAAACATTTAGCAAACTAGTCTAAAATGGGTAGAAACAAGGAAACAAAGACTGCTTTCGGAGAGAAGAAATCATCTAAATCCAACAAACAATTCAAACAACAAAAAATTGACTTAAGGCTTCAACTACTAGATTGGAAAACTGATCCAAAATGAATCATCATAGGGTAGAGTGAGGGACAATGCGATGCATAGCACTATCTTTGTGCGGAGGGTGCAATGCATAGCACCCTGTCAGTTACAGAGCTGCAATGACTAAATATTAACAATGTTATGCTAAAAATTGACTCAAATTTCAGTAAATTCAACTTGAATTAGATGAGAAAACGAGGGTAAAATTAATCCCCAATGGAGTTGCCATTTTTTTATGGGCAAATTTAGTGTCTTTTTGAACGACTAACCCCTAGACCTAGTAGCAAGTCTAGAACTATAGTTAAAGTAATTCCATTGCTTTTCCTATAGCTAACAGATAAAAGAAAGAGGAGAAAAGGTACCAACTTGTGTCTCTCACTCGATCCCTCTTCTCTTTGACTACTTTTTCCACTCCCTTCCGTACTTAACTCGCTTGAAAGGTATCTGCACACAAGCCGAGAGAGAACACCATCAAAGCATACATATCGATCTATTAACTAAACATATTATAGAATCAAAAGTACAATATACATCACATAACACATGAATAGTAAAAAGAATAGAACTCTTCATGGAAACAACAATTTGACATGATAACTTTACTCTCTCTACTAATCTCATCCAAGCAACATTTCCTTAGTTTAAGAAGTTTCAGGCTTGGACTAGACTTGAATGCCTAGCCCTTTTTATAACTGAACAGAGGAGGTTAGGGCATTAATGGCCCTCATGAATGCTTTGCCATATTTTGGAAGTGGTTCCATGGAGGAGGGGATAATGGATTAAGGTTCATTCATCTTCTTCCTCATCCAAAAGTGAGCACAATCATTTTAGAAACCTCTAGAACCATCCATTAGATGAGGAATCCAATGGATTCATTTGAAAAAATTAATGTATCTTCCTCATCACAGGTGATACAAAGACCACGTGCTATTCATAGCATCAAGAGAGTGTAGTTCCTGCCACTCATTACATCCAGATAGAAGGAAACCTGTGATGATCTATGTGGGGACATTTTTTGGTTGAATGGTGTCGTGAAAATCTTGGGAGGCAAGCATGATGTAGGTTAACTTCATTAGGGAATTAAAATAACTGAATTAGCGGCTGATAGACCCTAATAATACATATCTAGATGTTGGGGTTGATGTGCCTAAATTTTCTTGTAACACACTCATATTCATTCACTTCCATGCATTTTGACGTAGTGATCCCTTGTGTTATCGTAGTACTCCCAAACACTCTTTAGCATACATTGTGACTCTATAGCACACCTCAACACTCATAAGTGAAGAATGAAAATTGTAACCAACATTACCAGAATTGGAATAGACAATAAATTAGTAAGGAAAAAGAGCTAAGAGTTTTAATCTGATTGGAGAAAAAATAGAAAATAATCGGGAAGAAATTGGGAAAAAAATTAGTGAATTCAATAAATAAAAATATACATATATATTGATTTATAAAAAAAAAAATCATTGATATTTTGTAAATTCATGTCCAAAAAATTCATTATATCAATATATATCCAAAATATCATGAATGAATAAGTATCTCATATATGTTACGAGTCCAAACATGATCCAATGTAATAAGTCATGACTCCTAACTAGTGACTACATAGAAATAGAAGTAACTACTTCTAAAAGTTTACAAAAAACACTATAATAATTAGAAAAAATTAGTAACTAAGAGTCTAAGACTCTTAAGAATGAGAAATAGAAGCGGTTCCTCCCTCTCCTCAACTTGCTTGACTCTCAAAGTTCTTCAAGTCACGTAGGCTTAAAAGAGGAGCCTCCTCTAATTGGACTGAACATATTGCATTTCTAGTTTGCAAATCTTTCTCTTTAAGGTCTATTACTAAATGGTGCAAACCTATAATTATCATGAGACATTGAAATGTGGATTTATGTTTGACTTTGAACATTAAAGTTTCAAGTTTAAATTCCAGATCAGACTATGAAACCTTCAAATTCAAGCTCTCACCTAGTATTTTCTTGTTGCAAAGTTGTAGATTGTAATGGAAAAATACAAGGTCATTTAATCAATTTTGTGTCAATTGGTTGTGCTTCTTAGAATGTGTTTTCTCAAACATGCTCTAGTTGCACTCACAACCTGAAGCACCGAATGCTTGGTTTGATATTCGAATGGCAAAATCTCTTCAAATCTAGCGTATCACTACAAAAAAAATTCGACCAAAGACCTAGCAAGTGGAAAGGGTTTGTAAGTAGATCCACTAAATACTAAATAGTAAAAGATTAAAAAGACAACAAAATTTAATAAAAAATTTAACATACAAGATAAAGTTTAAAGAAATTTAATGAACTGAGATAGCCTTCAAGCCTCAAAGGGTACCTGGCAACCCTTACACCTTTATCGTATAACACTGCTATAGGAAAATAATTTAGGTGGTGCTCTAAAATCCTATAGCTAGGAAAAGACATGACATTGAAATTCTAGATGAGGGAAGCACCTTTCCATGCATGTCATAAGACCTCTATGAACCTTCCCATCCTCATTAAATTTTCTCTTATCATAAAAATACTATGGGTTTAAGAAGTACGTAGCAACATGTAAGGGGGAATGCAATTTCCTATCCCAATGTGCATTAATAATGTCTAAAAGAGACATATACTTTGCCTCCTCATCCCCGTATCTTATTTTCAAGGCCTCCTTTGCGATATCCATCACCTCATAAATGTAACCTATAACGGGTTTTCCACCATCAACCATCCTGAAAGTTCAAGCTTTCAAATCTAAATTAATATGAAACATTGAAAATAAAAACAAGCTTGCAATTAAATTCAAAGCATGAAAAAGTTTAAAGACTGGAAGTACCTGAGAACTCTAACAAGGGATTCCATCACAACAATAATCTCTTTGACATATTTCCAGAAACCCTCATTAAACACAAGTGCAACGAATTCAATGCCTTCAAGGGTCTTGGAATGTTTACATGCCATCCAGTCATGTCCCAAGGAGGTCCTCTTCAGATTTATCTTTTTCTCAACAACAAATTGCAAATATATGAAATTTGTTGCAAATCTAGTCACTGCAAGTCAAATAATTTCTTTACCTTCACTGTATTTTCTCATAGTGTTTAGGACAATAATGTCGTTGTATAGGTATTTGGTTATGGATTTCTCCTTCTCCACAACTTTACGTATCCAATGAAGATTACCAATGTCCTCAAGCATTAAATTTATACAATGGGCAACACAATAGATCCAAAAAATAGTGGGGTTCCTGATCCCAAAAATTCTGCCAACAACCATATAATTAGATGCCTTGTCGTTGACAATTTGTAAAGCATGTTCTTCTCCCACTTCTTGAATGACTTCCTCCATCATTTTACAAATAAGTTGTGCATTTGTAACCTTATATGAGGCATCTATTTATTTGAAAAAAATTGTACCTACTGGACAAGGTACAAGGAGATTTATTAAAGTTCTATTTCCTTGATCTGTCCCTCCATCACTCATGATCATGCACCCTGTTTCTACCCTTGATGAATGAAAGTCAGATAGCACAATCATTGCATATTCATCACTTTCTAATAGAAAATATATCCTAATTCTTTCCTATGAAGGAGCTTTGAACCCCATACCTAAAATGACAACTGCATCAATCATATCTTTCCAATAAGGACTTAATGCATAGTGGAAAGGTATGTCAGAATAGTACCAAAATTTCGCAATGGCCTTCCCACCCTAACTATGGATATTTTTTTTCTAATCAGTGGTATCCAAGGTAGGTTGGGAACTTGGTTTTGTGTGGGGAGAAAAGAGGTGTTTATGTTTCCACCTCCAATGTTGAATTCATGAGGATTCATTTGGCCTTGAGTTTGACTTGGACTTGGAGGCATGTGTGGGAAACTTGGGAATTGCTTTGAGGATTCAATAGAGGGAGATGGCAATGAGGTAGTGGAAGAAAAATTTTCAACTCCAGGAGTTATTATTTCATTCTTTTTCTTTTCTTTCTTTGCATTATGTTGACTCAACATATCAATGGCCAAGGTTGCTTGGTGTTTGACATTTTCATCAACATTTGTGTAGAGACCTATATCATGGCTGAGTATTTTTGCATAGTGGTAATTGAATCTATAAATGCCTCCACTACATTTCTTTTTGCAAAGTTTACAAAGGAGCTTAGGGTATCCAATAATCTTGTCACAATAAGCCCAAGCAGGGTCCTTCTCCCTCGACATTGTTGATGATTTCGACTTGTGTTTAAATTACGGCTTTTGATTATAATTGGAGTTGTGCCTTCTATTTAATTTTTCTCTTGTAAAATAAAATTAAAAATGAAAATTAAAAATGCCATATATAACTTCGTAAGAAATAGGTTTGTTTTTAAAGGATATAAGGTTTTGTTTAGGATCGAAGAGGAGTCTGTCCAGCAACACAAACACATTTCAACCTAGTATATCATTATGACCTTGAAACACAATTAGGTATATATGAGGAAGTGCTACCTAAAGGAAATATTATCAACATATATTGCACTATAATATTGAACTTGCAAGTTCGCTTAGCATAAGACAACTGAACCAATACATCAATAACAGATTCTGGAAGATCAAAAATACCCAAAGTTGTGAATGCATTGTTAAAGCCTTTGATGTCGCAATACATTTACCATGGAAGGAATGCTTGATGAGTTGTTCGATGATTGTTATGAAACCATCTCTTAGTGATGTTCTTAAGTATATTTAAGCCCCATTTATATGGTTGAAAGGTCATAACCAAAGGAATATGCTGAACGCTCGATTGTTGAATAGTGAAACTTGAAACTTGCTATTGAAAATGACATTGAATCTTCAATATAGTAATATACCTATTATTTAAGCCAAGTGCCAATTACCTCAATTTCTGAATAGTCAAGCCACTAAGCTTGAAGGTAACACACGCTGAAGGTGGTGCATGACTTCTTGAGGGTCGATAAGAACTATGGATAGATCACACGTTGGTGGTTGCCTGATATGGAGTTTGGACTTACGCTCACCTTGGCGATTCTCTGATATTGAGCCTAGACTATGTAACAATGAGTAGTGATTAATTACAAAAGGTATCGACATATGAGTTTTGTGTCGAAGAAATGATAAATAAATTTTCGAATGAGTGAAATTTATCTTTTATCAATGCGGCATACCTAAACTTGAAAAACTTGCATTGACCCTGAGTTAAACATGGTCAACGTGAGTTTGACTAGAAAATATTTAGATCGGATCAATTGGAATGTGAGCAGATTCTAGCTCATGATTAATCATGATTGATCTATGATGCCTGTTTCATTGCTTGTAACTGAAATTTGAAATGAAAGTAGGAGATCTTATAATTGCAACTAATTGTGAATTTTATAAACTTAAATTGGCCCATCAACATTGTTTCTATTTTTGATTGAGTGCATCAACGGAAGAGATTCATTTTAAATCAGGTTCATGGATAAAATATTTAATGGAAGATGTAAATTTGAATAATAATAGTATCTACTTTGTATCTCCCGTATCTCATTTTTTTTATCTCCTCTAACTCATATAGAAAGTGGGGTAATAGTGGACATGTAGCATCAAGCTCCACTTCTTTTAATCCAAAGTTCTTCATGCAAAACTTTATGTCACTTGCACCATAAAGCCTACGTTGTAGAGTGTGGATTTAACAACTACCTCTGCATGATGAAAGCTACACATACCTTTCGACTTTTCTTTTCCACCTTTTGTACATTATTTGTTTGGAGTATGGGACAACAAGCTCTAGATAGTTTTTTTCCATATCTCTGTGTGAGTGTAACTTTGAAAATTTTCTTGCTTCAAGCAATATCAAAAGCTTTTGCGAGCTACTTTCAAGGCATGAATACATGTTTGAATCATGGAATTAACAAACTTTCTAAAGCAAAAAAAAAAACCATGGAGTTATCCTTTTCCATTTCAAATACGTTAGGATTCTATTGGGAGTTTTTTAGAGATAATTATTAACTCGCCCTCTACTTTTCCCTTTTCCTTAATATAAATTGCATCTCTTATTACAATTCTAATAAAGACATTTACATCAAACAATGGATCAAAGGGCCAAGGAATTTTCATAAATGCTTCCCTATCCAGTACAAGAATAAATGGTCGACATGTCATCCTGGCTCCAATTTCTTGGGAATTAATAATTGTTAATATAGAACTATGTTTAAGCTTTGAAAATGGATTTTCCTCCAAATTGATCATGGAAAGGTCCCTTTTTAAAATCCTAATCATCCCATTGTCACCAAGAGCTCCTCCTTTCCCCAAATTGGACCCAAAACAACATTAAGTAGTTAATTATGATCCAACCTAAGAAATTTTGATTGACACCGCAACTCAAGAGCTATTAAATTTAAAGTACGCTAATATGATTCATCATTCTTTCACTAAATAAGTATATTGTTTTCAAATTTTTCATTTGTGGATGTAGTATGTGGTACTTACCTTGTTTCACCTAAAAGTGGTTTTATTCTTGGACTATGACAATGTGCGTAAGGTTTAGGCCTTTTGTAGTATTTGTACCCCATGGTAGTTTTTGCAAGATGTATGTCCTATGTGGAAAGAAATAAGCATTTAGTTATTACCTCCTAAATTAGATGATTGTTTCTTTTATTATGTGTCATGAAACGTCCTCTACAAATTGAGGAAAAATGGGAAGTAATATCCTATCCATCCCCGTAGACTATAGTCCTCCATAAAGCGGAAAAAAAACCCCAAACTACCCATTTTTGGGCAATTTTTTTGGAAACTAGCCATAGAAAACCCAAATTTGGGGTTGGGAGTAAGGTTTACTCAATCACTTAAGAATATGAAACCCCTTTGGAATGTCTATAAATAAAGAAGGATTGAATTCATTTTGGATCACGAAGTGTGGATTAATTCATTTGTTATTAAGCATTAGGTCTGGTAGTTTTTGACCCCTTCTATCTATTTTCAATTTCAATGGTGATATATTCCACCCTAGTTGACATTCCCTTGTTATCTCGCTGTTTGGGCACAAGGATGTCCGTCTCGTTGGAAAATTTTGTTCGATATTGGTCTCTTGTCCTCTTCTAGGCACAATATTTATGTTAAAGGTGAATGAGTTTGGAGGATAGTGCATGATAGCTTAGTTCTTTTCAGCATACACCTCTCTTGAAGGAAGCACCAAAGTTTCTGAGTCCTTAATATCTTGTTCTAGGCAAAGAACTTACCTTAGGTAGTAGATTCATTTCTAGCACCTGGAGTAGAGAAATTTTTTTCTTTATTTAGTTTTTTCATGCATATTTAAAAGGCGTACTTCCCTATCTATTAATTCTAAGCCTTATCTAAGGAAGCATGTTTGCATAACTCATATCATATTCACTAGCGACAGACTTTAATTGTCTTGTCTATCCATGCAAGGCAGGTGCATTAGGATTAGGAGTTAAGAAAGTTGAGACATTCTTGTACATGTTTTCAAATTCATTGTACCTTCTAGAGTAAAGTAAAAGTGAATAGTAGTGTTTCAAAGTTTTAGTTATGTCTTGCTTCAAAGAGTAATAAATAGTGATGTGATTTGAGTTTCAAATCTGTATACTTATTGTTACTTTCTTCAGTGGCATGTGCTTCCCTGTTTGAAACAAGGGGATTTTCTGCAGTATCCAGCATCCAAAGCTTCTTTAATGAAAAATAAATATCAAATCATGCTCTCGTACTCCAAATAATCTAAGGCATCACCCTATAGAAGTTCCAAAGTAGACTAATGATCTTTGGTAGGCCAACTTTAACCCAATGTCACTATACAAGTGTTGACATCACTGCTAGAAAAATTATTCTGAAATGTTGCATCCTCCACCAATTCCTAAGATGGATGCCCAATGGGGTTCTAGAATGAGGCTCAACCTTCATTACCACATTTAAGACTTTTCAAAGGGATTGGTACCTTTAAACCATACCAATCTTTAGACTTTCACAATTTGGCAATGTTCCATTCAATTGATATTTTGTATTGAAAAGCCAGTCCTATTTTACATGTTTATTAAATTTAGGAACAATTATAGGTCAGCTCCAGCAAAAGGTCAACAAATTTGTGGGTTAGGTTGGTATTTCTCCAAATACTATCACACATGTATATATAATCACACATTTTCCCTTTTAGATCTTGATTGCTTGAACAAAATGTTCTGTTGCCTATGTAATTTTGTCTGATAGCTCCACATCAACACTCATAGATAACAATATACTTAATTCCTCATCTGTGTGCATAGTAAGGTCCCTTCTGGTTGCTATTTTTGATGGAGCAACCTCTGACAGTACACCTTTTACCACAGAGAGGTTGTGGTTGGATAGAAATATCTAGAGGAGTCTTACACTAGACATATAAATGGCTATCGAATATCACAATAATAAGCATTAACATATGAAGATGTGTAGACCCTATGTTATGCGCATTCAATCCATTACATTTTCTTTGATGGTAGATTTTGTTCTGCATAGTAGATGTGTTGTGGCACTTGAGTGTGTTCGGATAAAAAATTCTAAGGCCAAAACAGGATTCTCATGTGTCATGGAAATTCAACATATGCCTTGTTCACCTGAGAACTACTTGTAACTCATATTAGGGTAATCATGTACAATCTCACTCATCTCACTTAACAAGTTATCAAGACAGGGCTCATCACATCCAACCTTATTATAAAATAATTAAGCAACATAGTTTACATCTTGACATGATGTAGCACCTCGCATGCATTAACATCCCTTACATTCGTTGGCATGCTTTGATGCTACCTAGCACAACGTGTCACTTCCTGACATGTCTTCATAGATTAGCATACCTTGTCGTTCCCTAGGATATAAACTTGTCACTCCCTCCATAACACACCTAGAGATCATTGAAACTCCCTCTCACACACTCTTATTCGTTAATTTCCATGCATTTTGAACTAGTGCTTCCTTATGTTTCCTTGAAACCTCCTAACACTCCCTAGCTCACTCCCTATCTCACCCTAGCACCTAACACATCTTGGCCAACCACCTTAAAACTCTAGCATTCCTTAGCACGACATAGTATACATTGTCACTCGCTCCTTAGAACACCTAGACTTCACTGACACTCTTGGTCACAAACTCTTATTCATTCATTTCCATGCATTTTTACCTAGTTCTCCCTTCTGTTTCCCTAGCACTCCTTATCACTCCTTGACACGTTTTGTTACACCCTAGCACCTATGACATCTTGGCATATCACCCTAGCCTCTAGCATGCCTTAACACTACCTAGCATTCCTTGTCAATTTGTCCTTAGCACACATAGAAATCACTTAAACTTCTAATCACAATCTCTTATTTGTTGATTTCCATTCATTTTCACATAGTTCTCCCTTGTGTTTCCCTGGCACTCATAGCTAACACTTCCTTACATGGGTTGGCACATCTTGGCCGCATGTCACCCTAGAACTCTAGCATTCCTTAGCATTGCCAAACATGCCTTGTAACTCATGCTAAAAACACTTGCAACTCACTAGCACTCCATGCCATACACTCTTATTCCTTCACTTCCATTCATTATGTCCTAGTTCTTACTTGTGTTTCCCTAACACTCCCTAACACTCCTTGGAACACATTGGCACACCATGGCACTTGTCACGTATTAGTAGCATTTCCTAGCACTTCATCATCTATAGGCACTGCTTATCATACGTTGACACTCCCTCCTTAGCACAACAATAACTTGTTAACACTCCCTATCATGCATGCACATTCATTCATTTACATGTAATTGAAATGTATCCTCCCTTGTGTTTCCTTGGCAACCCCTAGTATGTGTTAGTGTCACATTCTAGAACCTAGCACACATTGGCATGCCTTAGCACTTGCCATGTATTGACATGCCTAACATTCCTTGGAACTTTATAGAATGTGTTAGCACTTCCTAGAATTCCCCCCACACCTTGGCACTCCCTCGTTTCCATGCCCTCATAGATAGCCTTACTTTTTTTGTGACTTGGGAACCCAACCAAGTCATTGAAAAAATAGTGTTGTGCCTAGACCAAAGTCTCCCTTTGTCTCAAATTTATTTTTCCATCCTCTTATCAGAATCGTAGGCTTTCCTCCTACAAGTCCTAATATGAAATTCTCCTAACACACTTCATCCATGAGACAAATAGAATTCATTGACATCCCCTCCATAATCTCTTATTCATTCATTTCCATGCACTTTGACCTAGTTCTCCATTATGATTCCCTCACACTCCCAAAATCTCCTTGACATGCATTGAGACTATCTGGCATATGTCAACACACCTTTTCATTCTTTGGCATGCCATGTCACTCCTTAATTATCATTCCCTCATAACAATACTTATTCTCTTTTAGACTTATGAACCCATCCATATCTTACTTCGACTATGACAACTTTACCAAGTTACATTTACTACAACTAGAGTATTCCTTGTTCCCTTCATGGACTATAAATCATCTTAGGCTTCTCATCTCCAATATTAACTCATCACACTTAACAAGTCAAGGCTCACATCTAATAGTGCCCATAAAAAAACTAAGCAACATAATTTACATCTTCACATGACATAACATCTGGCACGTGTAACAATCCATTCACACGACATGGAAAACATTATCATCCAATTCATTCCTCGACATGATTTTCCACTCCCTAATACACCCTACCACTCCCTAACATGTCCTGACACTGTAGCATGCCTTGGCACTGCCTAGAATTTACCCTTGTCACTCCCTCAAGACAATTGGAACTTGCTGAAACTCCTTATGACACACTCTTATATATTCATATCCATGTAATTTTAACTAGTTCTCCCTTGTTTTTTCATGGCACTCCCTGACACACATTAGCACACCCTAGGACTTGTCACATCTTGGCATGTCACCGTGTCACTCTAGCATTCATTGTAACTACCTAGCATACATTGTCGCTCCCTCCTTAGCACACTTAGAATTCGCTCACAATCCCTGTCACGAACTCTTATTCATTCATTTCCATGCATTTGAAACTAGTGCTCCCTTGTTTTTCCCTTACACTCCATAGCTCTTGCTGGCATGCATGGGCACACCTTAGCACCTAGCACATATTGTCATGTTTCCCCAGCCTCTAGAATTCCTTTGCACTGCCTAGCATACCTTGTCACTCCCTCCTTAGCACACCCTAAAATCACTGACACTTCATGTCACAAACTCTTAACTGTTCTTTTGCATGTATTATTTTTACCTATTGCTCCCTTG
This sequence comes from Pinus taeda, assembly GCA_000404065.3. NCBI lineage: Eukaryota > Viridiplantae > Streptophyta > Pinopsida > Pinales > Pinaceae > Pinus > Pinus taeda. Next base: position 73,043 of record APFE031534351.1, on the reverse strand, counting down.
TGTTTTTCTAACACTTGCTAACACTTCCTAGCACTATCTAGCACAGTTTGGCACCTAGCACATATTGGTTGCATGTCCCTCTTGCATGCTAGGATGACTTAGCACTGCTTAGGGTACCATGTCACTCCCATCTTACCACACTTGGAACTCATTGACAGCCCCTGCCACACACTCTTATTCATTCATTTCCATGCATTTTGACCTAGTTCTCCCTTCTGTTTCCATAGCACTTGCTAACACTCACCACACACTGGCACACATAAATGCAATGAGTTTTAGTAACAATCAATCCAAAAACTGTTCTAGAGTGTACCTAGTTACTTTTTCTTCACTAAGATGTTATTGTTAAGTTTATTGTATATTGTTTAGTGTGAAAGTATTACTAGGTGTTCTTATTGCATAGAGTAATTATGATCTTCCCCGTGTGCACAAGGTTAACTAAGAAGTGTTTCCCATAATCACGCAAGTGGAACTTCAACATGTACATGAAGGTAACCACAAAATATTTATCATATTTACACAATGCAAGGGGACATGAAAATATTTACATTATATACATGAATGTACTAAGATCAGGACCATTAACATCATATCTACATATTTACCACAAGACAAGGGTCATTACAACCCCTAAAAAATAGCCATAAGGCCTTCCTCTTTTGCAACTCTTTGACCACAAGGATTTAATTGGAAAACACATAGTTCCTTTAAGGTTTGTAGGTTGAGGTAGCCACTTCAAGCCCTTGAACTTAAAGATAATCAAATATTTGCAATTTGTTACAAAATAAGTCCATTATGCACACTCCTCATCTTAGAGTTGGGTAGAGAGGGAGAATAATTGATTGGTGCCAACCTTGTATATGAAAAACTTTGACTAGGCATTGGTTGGATACTCCACTACTAGTTGACACCACTAACGCACAGCAAAAGTCCAAGTTACCCCTAATATGTGGCCTACACATAAGGGCTTAGACTACACCTCCATAAAATGTACCTTTGACTTTAGATGTCCCAAAATAGTAATATCCTAGGCAACCCTAGCCTATTTGTTAGATTTTTGTAACTTTGTTAGATTTTTGTTTTTAACTATTTAATCCACTTACCATATACTCTTTTGTTTGCAACCACCTAGTATACACTTATGTTTTTAATACAACCAAGTTAAGAGGGTGTGTTTCTTTCTTACACTTAAATATTTTCAATAAAACGAAGTTAAGAGCACGCGTTTCCTTTTCAAATATCAAAAGTAAAACATGTCTATCTCTCTAAACTAATGACAAAATCGTTGCATAAAAAATGTAAGCTGAAAATTCAATTAAAATTAGATTATTATTTTTATGATAAATACACCAAATATGGAAAAATTGTTTTCAAACACAACCATAAAAAAAGTGTTAGTTTATCAAATATAAATACAAACTTATTAAGCCAGCCTAGATCCATCTTAATGTAGATCTATCACACGCCAATAGGGATCCAATCTCTCGATGTGAAAACCTCGTTTTTGGTGCTTGATAGATCTAGGTTGAGATGGCTCTAGGCTAGCTATATAATATTATATAATATCTATATTTGCATATATGTATCTATTTCTTATTCCCACAATCTATCTCACCTCCTAAACATACACACTCTTTCTCCATATCTATCTCTTGCTCCCTCCCTCTTCCTCTCTGCCTCTCTCTCTTCCCTCTATCTCTCCTCTCTCCATCGCTCCCTTGTCACTCCCTTTCTCTCTACCTTTCTCCCTCTATGTATTTCTTCTTCCTTCCCTCTCTCTATCCCTCTAACTTAATCTCTCTTAGTGTTCTCTCTCCCTTTCTCTCTCACCTACCACTGTCCCCCCCATCACTCTCTCTCTTTCTGCCCCCTCCATCTTTCTCCTCCCTCTCTCTCACTTTCCCTTCTCTCCATGTCTCTATCCCCACCTATTCTCTCTCTCCCCTCCTTGCTTCTCTCCCTCTCTCTCTATCCATCTATCCCTTGCCATTCCCTCTCTCTCTCCACTTCTACATACCTATGCCTTAGTTAGTTCCTCCCTCTCTCTCCACCTCTATCTCCCTATGCCATATTTCATTCCTCCCTCTCTCTCCCCCTCCAACTGCATATCTCTCTCCCCCACTCTCTTCTTCTCTATCTCCCCTCTTTCTCTTCCTATGTCCTTCTCTCTATCTCCTCCCATCGCACTCTCTCTCTCTCTGTCCATCCTTATCACTATCTCCCTCCCACTCTCTTCCGTTCATTGTGCTTGCTATCATCACTTGGACCCTTAGTTAAGATAGATCTATGTTTTTTCTTACTAATATTTGTATTATATAAATTTCACATCTTTAAATACAAAAGTATTCTCACTTTTAATTTTATTAAAACC
>APFE031534351.1:26938-68998 GCA_000404065.3 Pinus taeda | reverse complement strand
ATGGGAAGGAAAACGAGATTGAACCCCACCATTGGGTCTTCAATCCATTAATGGTGCCTAGGTATGTTTCATTTCTAACCTTGCTACATTTCGACCACAATTTTAGTCTTCTTCAATAAAAGGAGGACTGGTTCAAAATTCACTATTTTTTTCATCCTTTATTTTAAGTTTAAGAGTAGCATATTGTGTTGTTAATTAAGTTTTTACTAGTAGTGGACTGATATTGAAACCTATCATTAGATCTTCAATCCATTAATTGCCCCCAGTTATTTTTCATTTCTAACCTCATTGCAATTTCACCCTACTTTTAGTCTTCTTCGACATAGGGAGAAGTACACACACCTCATATCCCCCACCATTGGATCTTCAATCCATTAATGGCACCCATGTATGTTTCATTTCTAACTTCATTTACACCCCACTTTTATTCTTCTTCCACATAGGGAGGAGCACACGCAGGTCAGATCTCTTGTTCAAAATTGACTATTTTTTCATCCTGGTTTTTAAGTTTACAAGTAGCATATTTTCACATTTCACACGGTGGGAGGGAAGACTAGATTGAAATGAGTTGTGAGTTAAAGTTTTAACTCTTCAATCAATTAATGGCGCTCAGGTATGTTTCATTTCTAACCTCACTACATTTCCACCACACTTTTAGTCTTCTTCTACAAAAGAAGGACTCGTTCAAAATTCACTATTTTTTTCATCCTTTCTTTTAAGTTTAAGAGTAGCATATTTTCACTTTTCATAGTGTGGGAGGGAAAATGAGGAAACATAGGTAAAATCATATGTACTTTTTCTTCTTTTACCGTTTGTCTCTACAGAGTTGTTTTTATTGGGTATACATTATATGCGTCTCAAAATTTCTCTTTAGGAAATGGTATTTTTATTCTTTCCAAGAAAAACTCTTTGAGGAATCCCAATGGATGTTTCCCCACATTCATGGAGTGCATCCCTAGTAAAGTCATTGGAATTAGCTAGTGAACCTCACCCAAGGTATTTCAAACAGGGCACCTGCCAGCATAGAACTATCCAAATACCCAGTAACATTAATGACATTCGGTTGGGTTAACCCCTTCGGCTCAATAAATCATAATCAACTACACTCTTTTCCATATTAACATATTTATCCTATTTAACATTTTGTTACAGTAACCATAACAATCCAAACATGTTCATCTTTTTATTTTGGTTTTTAATTCCTTCTTTGGTGTGGTGGCAACCTAATATGACAGTATAGATGTTTATTTTTTTCTGAGTATATGAATAAAGGTAGATGATCTCTTACATTCTACCTTGTTTGTTATGTATTGATAGAGTTCAGCTTCATTACTTCTGACCAATGAGCTATGCCAGGCATGTATACAAGTATTCCTGTATCACTATTTATAAACTGATCATTGTCCTTAAACAAGCAAAGTAGATGCTTAATGGTACATATTTGTATCTCAGGGAACTTTCAATCCTAATAAATGAGGTGAAATTTAAGTGTTTCCAGAATCCAAATCTCAGGTTTTGTGAATTCACTCATATATGGTCCTCGAAAAGCGAAGTGAAATTTAATTATTTTCAAATATTAAGTTTTGTGAATTCAATCATATTTGGTGTTGGAATCTTTTGAGAAAACAAGAATAATTTCTTTTAGTTGCATTCAAATTTTCAAAAAAAAAATACAAAATTTCTCCCTCACTAAAATTCTCCCTAAAATGGCTTTGCGATTGAAAATTTTGTAAATATTTTTAGGGAAACAACAAAAAATACTTTTTCCATATTAGAGTTTTATAATAATAGGTAATAAAACAATCTTCTATTTTCTGTTGCATATGTCTGATAGAGTCTTCCCAGAAACTAATCATAAAATTAAGTAAATGTGCTGGTCGGACTAAATAATTTTTAATGAATAATCATTTAACATGAACGATATATTAGGATGCATAAATATATAAATTAGAAGCATGGAATGAAGAAGAAATCTCAACTAGATTCACATATTCTTAATTGAGTTGAATGAGGCCACGAATAACTTTGACTAAAGGGTGTTGAAAATGGCATAATTTTGTTCTAATTGGATAGATTTAGAACTAAAATTAGTATTTTTCTCGCTTGCATAACTTGGGAATATTTTTGTATCTCAAGTCTGAACCTTATCGAATAATAAGATTTATGCCTTTCAATGTTGAGATATGTTGTGATACCACTTTCTAGTAACCTAAACACTTTGTATGAAATTTTAGTTGTGAATTTTACTTGCAAAAGATATAAGTTAAAATATAGATTAATTGTCCCTTTTGTAGAATTTCCTTGAAATTCTGCAACTGCTTGAATGAATAAATTTGAAACTAATTGTTTCATGAGGACAAAAAATATCTCTACCAATTCGTAGTGGAATATAATAGAAATAAAACACAGTCACATTATAGCAAAAACAATAAAAAATCTAGGGAACTGAACTGAGAAATCCTCTACCAATTGTAGAAATTTAAAATACTATCCATATTAGACTTTGAGACACCTTCTTCAAGACCAGGTTCATCGATTATTATTTCTTTCCATATTCATTCTCATAACCATTAGGGTTTTTGTCCATCAAATGGGAGTAGTTATAAAGTGTCTTTTTGACTTCAGAAAGAAGTTCATGATCAACTTCATCCAAGAATCCCCTAGAAGGCTCATCAATAGAAAGAAGAAAGGTATTTTTTTATTTTATTTCATCACATGCATCCATGATAATCACTGTTTAGTCTTCATTTCTTTCACAACCATTTTCAATGTTAGATGCAAAAGGTAATTTAGTTTGATATAATCCTTAGGTAACCAACCTCAGACATATTGTTGGTTAATTTATGTTGTTTGAAGTTTATTGAGTTTGAGTTTTATCATGAAACTACTAGAAGCATATTAAAATGGTTGAGTTGATTATCTCGATAACAATGTTATGGTTTAATCTGGTCCTTGAAAGGAAATTATAGTTGATGGTCAAAATTTCACATTCCTTTCATTTTTTTATCTTCACATATAACAAATATCTTTATGTTATAGCCTCTAGGTAGATATATACAGTAATTTCCACTCAGAAGTTGGATCCCATAATTTTTTTACCTTGAGCTTACTCAACATACCTTTGTTTGAGTTGAAAATGTCATTAGATCTCATTATATCATCAATTGCAGAGCATGAATCCAATTTACCTTTGTTTTAGTTAAAAATGTAATTAGGTTTTAAATATCATATTTTGTTGAGAATGAATCCAATTTCTCATAGAACATTTTCTTGAGGTACAAAAAAGCTACTTTAATTCATTAAACTTATATTTCATATTCTATTTGCTGATTGTGATTCTATAGGCCACATATGCATTGGAAAATGTCATATTTAATGAAGTGTGGAAGGAGAGGGAAGCTTGAGTTATGCCCGCTCAAACTTTCTAAGGTATGTAATAAAATTTAAAAAAAAATCTCCATAGAATATTATGCTTAAAAATTTTCTTTTGATAATGGATTATGTATGTGATCTCCCCTATTTTACACACAACCAGAGTCCAGACACACATGGTTTTTTGGAATATCTGCAGAATGGACATATTTACGCTAACCATTTATCTAGAAATTTACACTGAAGAATACCAAGCATTTACAGTTGAATATTTCCTCACCACTCAATTAGAGTTGAAGAGTCAGACTCCTATTTTTAAGGCATATACCTCACTTTTAAATAAATTTATTGCTCACTTTGTATAGACCTTCCATGGGAGGGGAAAGACTGATCACTACCATTGATTAATCTTTCTGCAGAGCAAGGATTCCAAATGTGTATAAATTAGTGGGTCTATTAGGTCCCTATAATACTAGTGATTATCCCATTAGTATTGTAGTTGTATCCCTTATTAATATTATTATGCCCTTGTTGTCCCCATATTGTTATTATTGTGCCGGATAGAATCCCTCTATTGTTATTTTTGTTCCTTTATATTATTATTGTTAGGTCGATTGGGTTATATTGTGACTCCTTAGACTCCTATATATAGAAAGGAGGTTTTGTCATTTGAATCATCAAGGAATCATTCATTTGTGTAATGTAAAAGAGGTTTCCCCCTTCAAGAGGCTAAATTCTAAGGTGTTGATCTATCTTTTCTATCTTTTTGTTAGCTGGTTTCATAACATTTGGTATCAGAGCTTTTGGATTCTAGGGTTTTGATGCTCCAAATACGTCATCGTGGCATTTTCACTATAATTTTTTTTTAGGATGTTTTAGAAGTGAAAAAAACCCTTTTCAGAAGAAATCGTGCTGAACTTCGGATCTGAATTTCAGATCTTTTCACGCTATATTTGTAGAGATATGATTTGACGAAGTTGGTATCGTTATTGACTCTTGAATTACATTTGAAATAGGTGACCTGGGGAAAATCATCATAACTTTCTCTCTGAGCATCAGATTAAATTTTGTAAGAAGGTACAAAAAGATAATGGACTGTAGTTTCTTGTATATATTTTTTAGAGCCAAAGGTCGAAATAGGAACACATGGCACATCATACAATTTTTCTCTACTGAATTATTCTATAATCAGGCCATTGTGGGATATTTGGCATGAATCTTCCTTGGAGAATCCAATTTGGATCAGAAAGGTGGCACTGGAAAGAGGACACAGAGGGCTACTGTGGATCAAAATTTCAAAACTGGATGATCTGAAATTATAGAGATACATCAGAGGCAATATTGAGCTCCTACAAAGAGAAAAAAGGTGTGTAGATTTTCTTAAATTCTTGCTTAAGCTTTGCTTGAAAAATTATTTTGAAGGAATTGAAAGGACATAGTAGAGCATTATTATCAGTAACTAGTTCCCTGGAGAAAGAAAATGAAAACACCTAGTAAGAAACGTGAAAGCTCTAGCATGACTCATGAAGAAGAGGAAGAAATGCTACATGATATATCAAAATTACAAGACCAAGTGCAACAAATGCTACTCTCACGAAAGCTAACAGAAGCTGAGATAAATGGCATGGAAGCTAATATGAATAGCATGGAAGATAATATGGACAATTTGAAGATAGATTTGAACACAAATTTGAAGAAAGGCATGGCAGGTTTGAAGTCAAATATGACAAAGTTTCTACATGAAATACTTACTAATGGTGGAAGTGTAGTAAGGGAAACTCATGATGCAAACAAAAGAAATGTTAATCATGATTTCATAGAATCTAATGTTGGATTGAAGACCCACTATATTCCAAAAATCAATATGAGGAAGTTTTATTGCAAGGATCCTGCAACATGGATATTATAGATGGAGGAATTGTTCGATGTCAATAATGTGCAAAATAGAAAAAGGGTACGTATTGCAACTTTATATTTGGAACCAAATTAGTTTGTATGGTATCAATGGCTTTACTCTTGTAAACAAATTATCACTTGGACAATTGTTATGCAAGAATTGATAGCACATTATGAGAATACAAAAAGCAACACTTTTTTTTAGTCAATTGATAAGTCTCAAATAAAAGGGTTCAATAATGGAGCACATTGAGGAGTTCCAAAAATTGAACATAAGGGTAAAAAATATTCTAGAGGAGCATAGGATTGATGCGTTCATAGGGACTTTAAAGGATAATATCCAACATTATGTTCACCTTTGGGAACCTAATTCATTAGAGAACGCATTGAGGTTAGAAAGAAAAATGGAAAGCAAAATTATGGCAACGAGGAAGCATACCACTCACAACTATAAATATGGAAGTGTTGTTGCCCCTAGTCTTCCACAACATATAAGGTTGACACCACAACAATTTGAGGAAAAAATATCAAAATGGCTTTGTTATAGTTGTGATAGAAAATAAACTAAAGGTCATAAGTGTGCTGAGAAGAAATTATTCTACATAGATTGTGAAGAGGAAGAAGAAAAGGAGCAAGAAAGGTCAAAAGAAGAGGATATACTCTAGGAACAAAGTCTAGATAAAGAAGAAATGAATCTGACCATATCATGTAATGCATTGGCTAGAATTACCACTCCTCAAACAATCAAGATAAAAGCGTAAATCAAGAAGAAAAAGGTAATAGTGCTAATTGATTCAGGAAGTACCGACAATTTTATTCATTGTAAGGTAGAAAAAGAATTGAATTGCTTCCTATATCAAGCACCAGAGTGTCAAGTGATGGTTGCAAATGGAGGAACAACAAATTTCTCTAGAAAGTGCCATAATATCAAGCTATCCATGGGAGAATATGTATTTACTAGCCCAATGATTTCCATTGCAATGGGAGGTGCTGATGCTGTACTAGGAGTCCAATGGCTACAATCCTTGGGTACTATGCTTTTAATTTTCAAGAACTTTTCATGAAATTTTCTACAAAAGGAAAATATATTTAATTAAGGTGTATTGCAGGGAAACTAGGAAGGATAATCAGTTGTAACAGTATGAAAAAGCTTCTAAAAAAGGAACAAAGAGGTGTAATTGCACAATTATGTTAACTAGATGTTTCCACGTAGAAATCATCTATTTCTCCAGATCTCCAAAAAGTCTTGGAAAATCATTCCGAGGTATTTGAGACTCCCAAAGGTCTCCCAACAATTTGTGATCATGATCATGCTATTGATCTGATTCCAGGAAGTTTTCCTCCAAACATCAGGCCATATAGATACCCCTATGCCCAAAAGAATGAAATTGAATGTATGGTTGCAGAAATGCTAGAGGTTGGTATAATTAAACCTAGTCAAAGTTATTTGTCTGCTCCAGTAGTACTGGTGCACAAGAAGGATGGATCACGGTGCATGATGGATTATAGGGAGCTCAACAAGCTCACTATTAAAGATAAGTTTCCCATTCCGATCATTGATGAATTGCTGGATTAGTTGCATGGATCAATTTACTTCACCAAGTTGGATCTTCATCTAGGATATCATGAAATCAAAATGAAGACTGAAGACATTCCAGAAATAGCATTTAGAACACATGCGGGTCATTATGATTTTTTGGTCATGCCTTTTGGCCTTATTAATTCACCTTCTACATTTCAAGGTTTGATGAATTACATTTCCAAACCCTTCCTTGAAAATTTGTGTTAGTATTTTTTGATGATATAGTAATCTACAACAAGTCTTGGAATGATCATTCTGAATATGTTGACAGGGTGCTACAACTATTGGAGGAGAAGCACTTATATGCAAAAGGAACCAAAATGTTTCTTTGGAGTACAAGAGTTGGAATATCTGGGTCATATTGTATCTCATGGAGGAGTTAAGGTAGACCCTAGCAAAATTAAAGCCATCAAGGAATGGAAAATCCCCACATCCATAAAGCATTTGCAAGGATTTCTCGGGTTGACAAGGTATTATCGCAAGTTTGTTAAGAAAGATGCATTTTCATGGACTCCAGAAGCAACACCTCTAACAACATTATTGAAGAAAGATGCATTTTAATGGACTCCAGAATCAACAATGGCCTTCGAACATCTTAAAGAGGCAATGTGCCAAGCACCGGCCTTAGCTACACCATACTTCATAAAAACCTTTTATTGTGGAATGTGATGCTTCATGAAATGGAATTGGTGTTGTCTTAATGCAAGATTAAAGAACCATTGCTTCTAAAAGTTGTCCAATCAAGGGAAAGATTTTACACAAAGCTATTTATGAGAAGGAAATGTTGGCAATACTACCTGCACTTAACAAATGGTGACCCCACCTAATGGGAAGACACTTCAAGGTAAAAACGGATCATGATAGCCTTACATACTTTTTAAAACAAATACTATCCTCTTAAGAGCAACAAAAGTGGGTTGCAAAGATGTGGGTTTATAACTTTGAAATCATATATAAAAAAGGGAAGCAAAATGTGGTGGCAGATGCACTCTCAAGAAAGGATGAGGATGTGGAAGCATTGTTGTGTGCAATTTCTATTATCCAACTAGATTGGATAAATGAAGCAAGGGAGGAATGGAAAAATGATGAAGAAGTGTTGGCACTTATTCGGAAGTTACAACAAGATTCTATTACATCTTATACATTTAGCTAGAAAAATGATTTGTTATGGTACAAAGATCACTTATACCTATGTAAGAATTCCCAAAAAAAGCAAAACACTCTTATGGAATTGCACACTTCTCCCTTAGGACGGCACTTAGGATTCTTAAAAACTTACCACAGTGTGAACAAGGAATTTTCTTGGAATGACCTTAAATTGGATATTGAAAAGTTTGTGCAAGAATTTTTGGTTTGCCAACAAAATAAAGTTGAAACAATTAAGACCCCGAGTCTATTACAACCTTTATACATTCCAAGCCAACATTGGGAGGAGGCTTCAATGGATTTTATCATACGTTTACCCAAGTCTGAGAAAAAAAGCGTCATCATGGTGGTCCTTGACAGACTTACCAAGTATGCACACTTTTATTCATTATCACATCAATTTAAAGCCAATATAGTTTCTACTACATTTATGGAAACAATTCAAAAGTTACATGGAAACCCAAAGATTATTGTATGTGACAAAGATCCCATTTTCAGTGGAAATTTTTGGACGTAATTATTTTCCTATATTGGTACACAGTTAGCTCATATATCATCTTATCATCCTCAATCTGATGGGAAAACTGAGATAGTAAAAAAATGTTTGGAAGGATATCCTCATTTCTTTGTATCTGATAAACAGACACAATGGGACAAATGGTTGCCTCTGGCTGAATGGTGGTATAATACTTCCTTGCACACAACAAAAAAATGACCCATTTATGCCACTTTATGGATATTAGCCACCATCCATATTATCATATTTAAAAAAAAATCCTAAGGTTCAAGCAGTGGAATATCACATCGCGCATCAACAAGAAGTCCTCCATCTCTTAAAGGATAACCTCGTGTTGGTGCAGAATAGAATGAAACAACAGGCAGATCAGCATTGCAGCGAAATAAGTTTTGACACAGGTGATTGGGTATTCCTACTCCTACAACCATATAAACAAATGTCCCTCAAGCAAGCTAAGAAGGATAATAAATTATCACCAAATTATTATGGTCTGTACAAGGTGTTGCAAAAGATTGGTACTATGGAATACAAATTTGGTCTTCCTGTAGCTTCTCGAGTGCACCTAGTTTTCCATGTTTCATGTTTAAAGAAGGTTATAGGCGACAAGCTCCTAGTTCAAACAATATTTCCAAAACTTGACGAGGAAGGAAAAATTATATTGGAACTGGAAGCAGTCACGAAAACAACAACTTGACAGCTACGAAATCAATCAATTTCGGAGTATCTCATCAAGTGGAAGAACTTATCCGCTAAATATTCCACATGGGATGATGAGAATTTTATACAGAAGCATCTAGAACTACTTAAGAATTGAGGACAACACTTTTTTGAAGGAGAGGGGCATGTTAGTTCCCTATAATACTAGTGATTACCCCATTACTATTGTAGTTGTATCCCTTATTAATATTGTTGTGCCATTATTGTCCTCATATTGTTATTACTGTGCCCCATAGAATCCCTCTATTATTATTTTTGTTCCTTTATATTATTAATCTTAGGTCAGATGGGTTATATTGTGACTCCTTAGACTCCTTATATAGAAAGGAGGCTTTGTCATTTGAATCATCAAGGAATCATTCATTTTTGTAATGTAAAGGAGGTTGCCCCCTCGAAGAGGCTTAAATCTAAGGCGTTGATCTATCTTTTCTATCTTTTTGTGAGCTGGTTTCGTAATAGGCTCCTTGGAGAATCCCAAGAGTGGCGCTATTGTAGAAACAAGAAATACGTTTATTGTGAGTTCTTCATTAGTGCATTGATAGTATATTGTTTATTTCGATGCAATACCTCAACAGTGTATGATCAAATTACAGTTAATCCTATCATAATATTTTGACTTACCCTCTTCTAGAGAGGAACTAGACTGTGTATCAAACTTGCACATCGCAATTGTATCATGCAAAGTTTACCTGGGACAAGTTTTGTGGATCTATGTAGGAAGATACTTTTTGGAATTCAAGAGGCAACAATACTACAAAGTGTGAAAGATGTTTCACAGTTAACTTGGATTTCACATTATGGTTGGAGTCAGTTTGTTAGCAAGATGTTGGATACCCCAACTTCCTTTTTATGAATGAGTGCAGGATTCAATCCTTCTACATATTCCTCACTCAATTGTCATTAAGTGATGGGTTTTGTCAAAAGTATTGCACACCTATAAACTTTACTAGAGTTGTTCTGAGTCTTCGGAGCTAGTAAGCTTTTAAAAGCACAGACATACAGGAAGAGTAGAAATAATATTCCCAGCTAATTTGAAGTTATCTACATATGAATAGGGTTTTCCCATTAATAAAACTGACGAATTCCTCTACTTCTTTCTAGTGAACAACTTTGGGACTTGCCATGAATTGTGAGACAATTCCAACCCCATAAGTATAAACTTCTTGTTTAAATCTATACCAAATAGATTAGAATCTGCACAAGGAGAACTCCATCCTTGTTTCAAAAGAACCTGCAATCGACTTGTACCATGATATTTAATATTTTCTATATTTATTCACATTCTTTGTCTGTGACATAAAGACGCAACAGGCTACCTTGCATTTTCTATACGAATACTCCTAAGAAATAATAAAGTATGCCCAAATCTATCATTTCAAATGATCTATGTAGCTCACCTTTTGGTTTTTCAATTATCGAAGTTATTACCTATATTGATGAAAACTTCTAGAACTGATACCACAGTGACAATATATGTTATAGTTTTATCCGTGTTTCTATGAAGGTGTTTCGCCTCAAGTAGAGCAAAAATACACTGTACTTTTTATTTAGGGGAGAAGTGTACCCAGTAGCAACCTTGGCTTGTGTGCAGATAGGTTGAATGCACATTAGACTCTATATGTTGTTTTTAAGGTGTTTCTCCTTCAACAATAGTTCATATTAGTAGATACTTCTAGTCTTCACATTTAGTACATGCATGTAGCCTTGGGATTCATATTGTAGATTATAGTTTTCTTATGAGATTGCAGCAGTAATGAAAGAAGTGCATCAATTTTAGACATATTTAGTCTAATTTTATAGTTCGACTTAGATGCTCACTTTTCTTAATTTAGGTCTCTTTCTTAGTTATATTTTATCCACATATTTATCTTTAAGAAAATTGCATAGTAGAGAAGGGTTTTGTATTTTGAGCGGGAGACACACTTCTAGGTAGGAGGTACTCTTTTCTAGGAAGCTTTTGCGATGCAAGTTAGGTGCCTTATACGGGAATCCCAAGAGTTGTTATTATGGCAATAAGAAATATGTTTATTCTGAGTTCTTCATTAGTGGATTGATAGTATATTGTTTATTCCATGCAATACCTCAATACTGTATACAACCATATTTAGAACGCTTTTATAGTTTGGCTTAGATGTTCAATTTTCTTAATTTAGGTGTTCTTCTTAGTTATGTTTTATGCACAGATTTATCTTTGAGAAAAGTGCACAGTAGAGAAGGGTTCTATATTTTGAGCAGGGGACACACTTCTAGGTAGGAGGTACTCTATTCTAGGAACCTTTTGACATGTAGGTTAGGTGTTTTATCTAAGAATCCCAAGAGGTGCTATTGTAGCAATAATAAATTCCTTTATTTTGAGTTCTTCATTAGTGCATTGATAGTATATTGTTTATTCCATACAATACCTCAATATTTTATGATCAACTTACAGTTAAGATTTTCATAATATTTTGACTTACCCTCATTTAGAGGGAAACTAGATTGTGTGTCAAGCTTGCACGTCACAGTTGTATCATGTAGAGTCTACCTGGCATGGGTTTTGTGGATCTAAGTAGCCAAATACCTGTTGGATTTCAAGAGGAAACAATACTACAAAGTGGAAATAGGTTTCACAGTTAACCTGGATTTCACATTATGGTTGGAGTCAGTTTGTTGGCAAGATGTTGGATACCCCAACTTTCTTTTTATGATTGAGTTCAAGATTGAGTACTTTGACATATTCCTCGCTCAATTGTCATTAAGTAATGGGTTTTCTTAGAAGTGCTTCACATCTAAAAAATTTACCAGAGATGTTATTGATTCTTTGGATGTGTTTATCTTTTTAATTCACACACGAACAAGAAGATGAGAAATAATATGCCCAACTAATTTCAGGTGATCATCCTGTGAATAGGATGCTCACTTCCATAAACATGACAACTCACCATACTACTCTCTAGTGAACAAATTTGGGACTTTTCATGAATTGTGAGACAATTTAAACCCCATAACTATCAGTTTGTTATTTAAAGTTATACCCACTAGATTAGAACTGGTAGAAGGAGAATTCCATTCCCGTCTCAGAATAACCTGCAATCGACTTATACCATGATTTTAATATTTTTTGTATTTCTTTGCATCCTTGGCCTATAACAAACAATCCTAAGCAATAATAAAGTATCCCCAAATTTGTCATTTCAAATTATGTATGCATCTCACCTTTTTGTTTTTCAGTTATTTAAGTTGTTACCTATATTGATGAGATAATCAACAACCCAGGCCACAGTGACAATATCTATTAGATTTTTATCCATGTTGCATTGAAGCTATTTTTTCCTTCAGCAACACTACAATACATTGTAGTTTCCATTCAACGAAGAGGAGTACCCAGTAGTAGCCTTGGTATGTGTGCAAATGGGTTCAATTCACAATAGACTTTATCTATTGTTTTGAAAGTGTTTCTCCTTCAATAGTACTTCATATCAGCAGATCCTTTCAATATACACCTTCAACAAATGCATACAACCTTGGGTTACATATAGGTTCCAGTTTTGCTATGAGGGTATAGTGACGATGAAAGAATTGCATTGATTTCAGGAATCTTATTGTTGTTGTATGAAAGAATGCTTGTCTAGTGCTTTTGAAACTTATATATATCCATATTTATTATACTTTTGTAGTTTGACTTAGATGCTCACTTTTCTTAAATTAGGTGTTTCTCTTAGTACTATTTTATGCACATATTTATCTTTAAGAAAAGTGCACAGTAGATAGGCGTTCTATAATGTGAACTAGGGACACTCTTCTAGGTAGGAGGTACTCTATTCTAGGGAGCTTCTATCATGCAGGTTAGGTGCTTTATCCTAAATAGAGTCCCAAGTCCTTTCCTCCTTAAAAAGGTCCTTGACAGACAAGACACTAGTGGATAGAGTTCCAAGTCCCTAAATTTTCAAGAAACCCACCTGACCCTAGCTATCTAGCCTAAAATCCTTTACATTCCAGTCATCTCTTGGTTGTGGTTTCATAGAAAGAGCCATCTGTGGTTTGGTAGGGCTAGCTACCAAACTAAAAGCTTGGTCTGTGGTTACCTCAGTCAATCTCTTCATCAACCTGGGAAATTATGGAGGAAAATAGAGGGCATGACAACTAGGGAGTGCCAAGGTGTTCTGCTGAATGTAAGGTTCCTAAGTCATGGAAAAATGAAATGCTAGTTGTGAGCTCATGAATACCAAGGCGTGTTAGGGAATGATAGGGCATGCTAAGATGTGCTAGATAGTATGAAGACATGTCAAACAAGCTAAGATGTGCCAAGTGCTAAGGCATGCTAAGATGTACAAGGATTCTAAGTCCCTGCCTCATCTTCTTCCATATGATATCCACTTATGACATTTATTTTGCAATATTTGGTGCATTTGATAGTTATAGGTCATTTATAGGTTATAAATGTCTTTAGAGTTTCACTTCTAATTGAGTATTCAACTGAACATATTGATTCTCTTATACATAACTATTCTTCCCTCCACCAGATTTTCATAACTTCAATAACCATTAGGTAGGGACCGACATCTTCGATGTTTCTTTGATTGTTTAGTAAAATATTGTTGAGACTTTAATTTATTGAAAGTTGAAGAATTTGTAATTTATGAAGTTTCAAGGTCTAATTTTAAAAAATATAATTCTTTTAAGGGTGTTGGCTAAATGGAAGAGCCCCTACTTTACAGGCAGGAGGTTGGTGGCTCGATTCCATCGTGCCTTGAGATCCATATGGAATGGCAACAATCAATTTTTTATGATGGAGGCTCTTTTGACCATCACCAATGAGCTTTGGTGATGTTTTGTGACCCTCATCAACAATATGAAATGGTGACAGTCAACGAGTGCCACCATTTGTACACATCAATAGTGACAACCCTCAAAGGTCCATAAACATAAATCATTGTTGCCGATATTAAATAATGACAGTTGCTGTCTGTCATTATAGTCATTATTCATGATGGATATTGAATGTCACCACAACACCTATACTTCAAGGAATGCGAATTTTGGTCATCAAGGAACGTCACCATATATATGCACGAATAGTGACAGCCATTAAAAATCCATCACAATAAATCATTATTGTTCATACGAAATGGTGATGGTCACTATCCTTCATTATAACCAATATTCGTGATCGACCTTGAATGTCACCATAAAACCTATACTTTCGGCGACACCACCTTTGGTGACGTTCAGTTTTTGGTGACCGAGGCTATGGTTCATCACCATTGCTCATATGAAATGGTGATAGTTGCTGTCCATCGTTATAATTCATTATTGGTGATGAACTTTGAGTTTCACTACAACACCTATACTTTTGGTGATGCCACCTTTGGTGATGTTCAATTTTTGGTGATGGGGGCTATGGTCCATCACCATCACTCATATGAAATGGTGACGGTCACTATTCGTCCTTATAAATCAGTATTGGTGATGGAATTTGTATGTCACTGTAACACCTATAGTTCTAGCGATGCCACCTTTGGTGACGTTCAGTTTTTGGTGATGAATGCCCCTTTGGTCGTCACCAATAAGGTTATGGTGACATTTTTTGCCCCTCACCAACGTCTTTTTTTCTTGTAGTGCTAGCTATATTTTTCTTGTTTAGGTAGTTTGAAAAATATGTGAAAAATAAAACTCTAAATGTTCATCTTTGTAGTTGTCACTTAAGTCCAAAAACACAAGAAAACGATACTCAAGAGAACCTATTAGACACGGTTCACTAAGGTATTCCTTTTTTGTAAATATTCTATCTCAGTCTGGAAAAGGGTTAAACTTATACTAAGTAGCCATATTTTCAATTACTTTAACAAGTTCGAAAAGACAAGTGCTTCACAATGTTTTCATGTGTTTTTGGAGTCCAAAAAGAGCTGAAAGAGAAATCCACGTAGTTTATTTTTTGTAACTTTATAGAGACTAAAAAAGAGATAAAATCATACTCTTTCGTCAAAATGATATTTTTCAATTCACACATCACTAAATCCCTGAAAAAAACTTCAACCTACTTAGAACAACATCAAAGGATTAAAAATACATGTTTCATGATAAAATTGAATTATATTTAGGTCAAAATATTAAGATATTAATTAAATAGTGACGAAAATGACTATAAATCAGGAAACAAACATTCAATTTACTATTTCACATTTTACTTCCTGGTGAGTAAGTTATGAGTGTTTTTCCCTTCAATCTTTTGCAGTTGATTGTCACTAATATGGTGGACCATTTAGAGCATTGTCACTTCAAGGTTGGAGCTACAAGCTTCGTATTTATTTTCGTGCTTCCATTTTCTCATCCGACAAAAGTTTTTTCAATGTTTTATGGCCCTATCGATGTAATTCCTTACGTTAGCTCCAACGCCCCCCCATTAAGCTGAAAGGAGAATTTAACATTATATCCTTAGCTTGTTCATTCTATTTAATCTCATTTCGTTTCTTAAGCATGTTTCACATCACCTTAAAAATATCTACAAATTTTGGGATAAATCTTCCCCGAAAATTACCTTACCTAGAAATCAATACACTTTTTCTTGTTTTTTGGTTGGTCAGTATTTTGTATTGTTATCATTGGTTGGGATCTATCTGAATTCCCTCCTTTAATATTATGTGACCCAACAACTTCCCCTCCTTGATAGTGAAATGGATTTTTTCTGATTTAAAGAAACTTAAAACTTCCTACACATAATGAAGGTTGTCCTCAAATGTTTTAAATGAGGAAATGTGGATTTTGAAAAGAAAGTAATATCATATAGATAAATTACAATAAAACTATTTCTTTCATTAATGAAAGTGATATCCATCTCTCTCTATAAGGTGGCTTCAACATTCATGAGTCTGAATGGCATTTTTGAATAAATAAATGTGCCCCAATGTGTGGTGAAAGTAGTATTGTACTGATCTTTTGGAGTAACTGTTATCTGATTATATCCAAAAAACCTGTCCAACATGGAAATCCTTTCTGAGCCAACCAATTTGGCAAAATTTGATCCATTTTTGGTAAAGGATAATTATCATTCAATGAGACTTTATTTAAATCTTTTGAAATCCGATCACATGCGAATTGCTCTGCTCTTTTTGTTGAGTAGTACCAAGTTTTATATCCAACTTGAAAATCTTAGTGGGATGATGTTTTTTGCCTACAATGGTGTCCTGACCTCTTTTTGAATCAACAACAACATCTTTGGACTAATCCTTCTTAACTTGTGTTTAAAGGGCTTCTCAGTTTCCTTGAGTGATATAGTATGTTGGATGACAATTTTGTTATAGACTTTTAAGTCTTCATGTCTACAAGAAAATACATTTGCAAACTCCTTTAACAATTTTTCATACTTTAGCTTCTATTGTAGTTTCAAATAGTTAGCAACTTTAATCATCTTTTCATTATCTTCTGTTACCAAATTGTAGTATTCCATCTCCCCATCACTTGGAAGGGTTCTAGGCTTAAGTGCCACCTCATTTTAATCAAATAATCTCTTTAAAGGAAGTAAAACGCTAGGGATTATATTGTTAATTACTTGAATTATACCCTATATAGAAACAATATTCAATAAATTTGTTGTTTCAGTATATTTCTCTGTGGTCTCATATTCATATTTGTCCATTGCAGTGCTAGGAAATTCATGATTTCTTTCAAGAAATCTTCTTATCTTTTTTCTATTTTCTTCAAACACCTCCCAACTCCTAGTATTATCTAGGATAGAAGACATATGTGTCACATTGATATCATATTTTTGATTAGGATAAATAGGTATTCTAAATGCACTAGCAGTTTTTGCTAAAGAATCTCCATTTCCATTTTTTTCTCCACAGATGAGAGATATCTCACGCTCATAAAAGTAAATTGAAAACAAATCCCATATCTCATTTTGGTAGGCACTCATTCTTGGGTTTTTGTCTTGACAAGTTCCTTTGACTTGGTTCAAAATTAGCTCTGAATCTCCAAAAATGTGAATTTTCTTCACTTTCTTCTCCCTTAATAGGTTCAACCCGATAATCATACCTCCATATTCTACCACGTTGTTTGTACAGTAAAAATACAATTTGTATGAATGTAACTGAATAGTACATTATGGCAGAACAATCCAAATTCCTTCCCCACAACCCTTTGCACAAGTGGAGCCATCGAAATATAAATTCCTTACTTCATCTAAAAATGTTTGAACCTTTTTTGTTAAGACATTGATCTTAATGTGTTTAGATACTTCTCCATCAATACAAAAAAATTAAAGAAAATTCATGATCCCACCTTTATATCTACTGCATAACTAGGATGATTATATGGCTGAGTTCTACTACTTACCATATAAGCCATTTGAACTTCCCTATATAATATTTTCAACTCACCTAACAATGATATTTATGTGTAAGAAATGTCCATCTTGAATATTTCTCATAATCTTGCTTCCCAAGATTGAAAGAATAGCATGTCAAATCTAGCTAGAATATCTTCTACCACTATGTCCCTCACTACACTTTTTGTAGGTATATGTGCTGGCGTTAGAGCTAGATCTTCTATCAACCCTAAACATTTTAATTTTTTGCAATAAAATGAGAATAGGTCCTTGTAAGGCCTAGTGATATAAATTCCTATATGCTCCATGAATCACTTAGGCATCAGGTTACGTTAAGCTCTAGAGTCTAACATATCATTACAAAGAATCATATCGTGTATGTTTAGAATTAAATAGATTGGGGGAACATCATCACTTATAATAGTGACATGTGGACCTAAGACAAATTCCAGACCATCATCATCTAAATTGAGGGAAACTTTTGAGTTTATATTAAACTGATCACTCTCTAAACTCTTAACCACTATAAATATTATTTTTCTAAACTGCTAATTTCTTAAAAGTTCATCAAAATGAATGGATACTTTCAACTTGCTGATTTTAGTTTTCATATTGAAACCTGAATGTGTTTTTTGAAATTACTTAATCTGCTTCTTAGATTCTTCTATTTTTCTTGAATTTTCCTTCTTAGGTTCATTTCATTCTTCAACGTTCTCTTCCTTGAATCAACATGTTGCTGAGTAATGTCTTTTGTGATGGAGTATTAATACGAATAGTCTAACCTCTGTGATGGTACCTCCTTTGAAGATCTACTACTACATTGTTTTAAGCCTCTTGATAAACTATTGAATGACAAATGTTAATGTTGTCCTTTTCTACTCATCACACAACAAAAATATAATGCTCCTCCTTAGCGACAAACGGTTTCGTTTTGTTATCATCAATACATCCAATATTATTATCTTCTTCCTCAGTGACCTCCTCATCAAGAAATCCCTCTGGAAAAGGAGGTCAAGTGACTGCTTGCTAATATTTAGCACCCTTCTACTCTCTTATATGATTTTGAGTCACTTGAGGTCTTATGATGTTTTGATTTCTCACCTGAGGTTGATTTTCAGCCCTGGAAGGAGTTATCCTATCAACCAACCTTTCCATTTTCTTCAACATTACATCAAATTTAAAATCACGTGAAGAAGATTATACTTCTTTAAACACCACTCTCTTCTCAATTTTCATTTTTTCCTTCTTGGCCAACAAATTGGCTCCTATTCCAATTTCATTACTCTTACTTACCTCTAAAGTGATAGGATTTATCTCCTAGAGTTGATAATACATTTCAACATTAAAACCATTAGGATAATGAAACAAGCCTGATTGAGGAGAAGATTTTAACTGAGCTAGAATTGAATTGTAAACTTTGTTACATCTAGCTATTAATTATTGCATTGACTCCCTTGGATTCCCTTTTAAACCTTCATATTTAGCTAAAATCTATAGGGGATTTTTCGTCACCTCCCACCTAGTGAGAAATATCTATTCAAACTACTATAAAGTATTGATACTTTTTGTAGGTAAGGATCTAAACCATTTCTTTACCTCTCTTGATAGACTTTATGCAAAAATTCTCAATTTGATCTCCTCATGGTCAATCTCCTCTAAATGAACGAAGTCATTAAGCTTGTCAACATGTTTTTGAGTTGTGTAAAGTCCAGTGCCATCACAATGGATCACACAAATATCTATAGTTGAAGTGGATGTCATGTATCATACCTTGGAGGATTAAAGGCACATATCTAGTAACCATAGGGCTCGAAGATAAAATTATACTAACAATAGGAGTTTGGACAACAAATTCAAAGGAGCTGAGACTGTTGTGATAATGGTTGATAAGACGAGATTTTGGACACCCGCAAAAGAAATAAGTGGTTGAAGAAAATAAAAAAATGGAATAAAATAAGGAAACATTGAA
The DNA here is from genome assembly GCA_000404065.3 of Pinus taeda. Classification (NCBI taxonomy): domain Eukaryota; kingdom Viridiplantae; phylum Streptophyta; class Pinopsida; order Pinales; family Pinaceae; genus Pinus; species Pinus taeda. The sequence continues at coordinate 49,494 of APFE031534351.1, read as the reverse complement.
GACTTAGTTGCAACCACCTGAAGTTCCTATACTTTTGGTTCTAATTTTTGAAAATGAGTCAAAATCGGGAAATGTTGTGGTAATGGTCTTAATTTTGGGATGGCAGAACTAGGGGTAAAGTTCTTTAAATTTGTTGAATCAAGGAAACCGTCTAAAAGACTACTTTCATACTTAGATCTGAATAAATTACTTTCAAATGTAATATCTAATGGTAAATCCTCAAAAGATTCAACCTTTGTAGGCAAAGAATAACATATTTCTACATAAGTTGTACCTGATTCCTTTGGAGTTTTCTTCCTCGACACTTTTCCTCGGGTTGACAAAAACGGGAGTACATTTGGATCAGGCTTCCTCAAACTACAAACGCCTCTATGAGCCAAAACTTTGTCAATAAGAAAACTTCAAATTATAATGTGGAGTTGCTAGATTAAACAACTTGAATCCACATTGTTATACAAATATATGTTTTCCCTCACAAATTTGATCCTAAACAATAGAATAGTTTGGTGAAAATATCCATTTCGCTACTTAGCAATGAAACCAAAATGTTATTACTTAGATAAAATGCTAGTTGTGGGAAAAAATCTAAGGGAATATCAAACTAATTTGAGGTTGAAAGCTAGCCCTTCAACCTAGAGAGGGAACTCTCCCTAAAACTCAACTACTCAAGGCCACTGTATTGGAAGGTTTCCAATTGAGTCCCATGGTGGTATTTACCTAAAATCACTGGAATTTGGTTGGGCTATGTCAAATTTCCACCATTTGGCACAGAATTACAACACAAGGATTTTTGTAAATGCTCACGAACATTGTTTTCTTTAATATCCACTCAAAAATACAAAATGATCTTGTATCTCAAATAAAAACCAACCCCTTTTCCTTCTACATTTATTTCTTATATAAGCATTACAGTAAATGAAACATTTTTGTAGATCAAAAATAACTACAGTAATATAATAATAGGAATATAGATATCTTACGTACATTCATCTGAAAATATCCTTAAACATATCAAGTTTATTTCCAAAATAAAAACAACTTGTTGAAAATGATGTTGTAAATGGGAATGAGAAAATGTATCATGGTTGTCGTTCCCTCGCTATAGATTGGGCATTGTCATCCTTCAAAAATGGGCTTATTTTTTTCTCTTTTTTTCTAAATCATTCTTCGTGAAATATGTTGATACTGCAATTATTACTCCTTTAGGTGCCTGAACCAATCGGTTTGCTGACAGGACAACTATCAGCACTTTTCTCAAATAGATTCTTTCAAAATGCCTTAAAAATGGAAATTCCAGGGCTTTTGTACAAAATTCATTCACAATGGGAATTCCAACTCTCCTATTTTCCCACTCTATACCTAAACATTGGCAGAGGAATGATTAATGACAAATAAAAAAAAAATAACTTTAACATTGAATAATTAGAAACCCAAAAATGGTTACAAGCTTCCTAGTTGAGGGTATTGTCCACCTGCAATGGAACATCCACCTTATCCATACTGAACCTTGTTCTATATCTAGTTTCCATAGGGATTTTATTTTCAGTTTACTTAGCCTTTGTATTTTTAGAACCTACAATTTTCTCTTTGTTTATTATCAGGTCCTTTAATGGGACATTGTCCACATTTATTACTTACTCAATGAGGTCAGGATTTTGTTTCAACTTTATCTTCATTCTCAATAATTTTAAGGGCCTCATGTGAGTTATTTTACCCCATTTTAACATTTCAAATAAGGATGTTTTTTCTTCGGCTAAAACTTCTTCATCATGGGGTTTACAGTTAGGCCTCTTTCCTTTAGTCTCATCTAGTAGATGATTTACTAATGGGGAAATTTCAGTGGGTCACTTCTCAGCATGAGGGGAATTCTTAGTAGGAGGCATATTTTTAGTGGGAGTCTTTATAGTAGGTTGTGTATTTTTAATATTGTCAATTATTATAGCATAAACCTTAGAAATTATAGCACTTGAATATGACGGAATTTCTTTATCCTATCACGTTTGGGTTTCCTTAGAGGAAGTGCCTTGAGAGAAAGTTCTTGGCTATGTTTTCTTGCCCTGTTTGATACCCTTATTCATCCCTTATTTAGCCTTAGGAGGTTGGGGTTTAAGCCATCCCTAGAAAATGGAATGGCTCCACATTCTTCTAGCCTTGGAATATTGATTTTCAATTAACAACTGATTTAAGTGCTCTTTATAGATGAAATGAGGGGATGGGTCCGTTTTGGCTAAAACATGAGAAGCCACGTGCTTGAGACATTATAATAACAAATAACATGCACAAATTCTTATTTTTCCTACTATATGAGCTAAGAAATGAAAATGGTATAAGTTTACTCGATTAAAAATCCCTTCATATGTCAAATATTACTCGGTAATCCATAGAATACCATGTCACTTGTCTTCCATCCAGGATCTTTCAACCTTGTCCTTCAAGTTTCAACTTTTCAATTTAGCTTTAAGCAAAATGGGACATCAATCCTAGGTAGAACGTGACTTTTGAAAACATTTTCCCCATCTATAGGTAGAGTTGTAACCTCTACCATTAATTCCTCTAAGACTAGGAATGAAAGCCCTCCTACCTCCACATGATGATTGTCAAACCCTCCACAAAATATTTGAGGCACATCATCATGGTAATCAATGCATCGTTCGATAAATTCCTGACACCGAGCCCACTAGAATTGTTGATGAATATTTGGGTAACTCTTGAAAATTGAGAACTGGTGGTTCATTTTTGTTAAGCTTCCCATTTTTCCCTATTATATCTATAGATTGGATATTAGGTAGATGACAAAATAGAACTCAATCCTGTATCTACACTAAATAGTTTGATTTGTACAAATTTCTAGCTATGGCAATTAACAAAACATACAAATTAAATATTCAAATCATTATGGAGGAAAGTAGTGACGTTTTAGCAATAATAATTGAATGAAACGTGAAATAATGTTTTAACCCTTCGATAATTACAAAAACACATCATAGCATTTCAGCGACAGAAACCTTGGTTTTAACACGTACCTTTCATTTTCATATTTATTGTTGCATGACTCGGCAATGATTATTTTTTTGCTCACATCAAATGTATCATCATATTTCAAAAATAAAAATTATAATTATAATTTTGTCATTGGTACTCTTGTTATCATTTAATACTCAATAACATTGACAATCTTGTTGTCAATGTATTACTCTAATAATCTTATGAACTTAAAAAGTGATCATAGTCCCATTATCAACATTTCTCATGTTTATTACAAAAAAAACCGCCGACACTGTAATTGTCAACATTTAAAAAAAAATCAAACTTGGCTAAATTTTATAACAGTTCATATGTATCATCAAGAATTTAATATGAAGTAACAAGAAATAGAACTTGGCATTTCCACCTCATCATGAAGTCCATGTCATCATTGTAAAGTTGTAACTTGTATAGTTGTCATCATATTGGTCAATGTATGTCCATGTTTTATGCCATATCATCATGTGGAGTTTAATGATGTATGTTCAAAGAAAAGTACGAGATGTAATTTGTGGGATTCCAAGGGTCATATGTGGAACATGAAGAGTCACATAGTCATATATGGAGAAATATTGTATAGAATTCCAAAAGTCATTTAGAATTTCATGAGTTGTATAGATGCCAAAGGAGACACTAGATGTCCAAGAGTCATGAAGGTAATCTAGGAGTCATGATGATATGGAAGGTCATTCCTCTTGTTATGAAAAATAACTCATAACTCAAGTAATTGTATTTTGGAGGATTAAGCTTTAGGGAGATAGTCTTCAATTCTCTACATGGAATAATAGAGAAAACTATTCTTTGGAGAAGCAATAATTGACTTAATGTTCCATTCTTGGAACTAACGTCCACCATTGTAATGGATTTGATTGTATATTTTGCCTTGTAATTGAATCTCGATGAGTCAACACACATTCATGCATGTAATTTGAATGTCTTAGGACTATTATTTAGATGTTTTCTATATATGTTTTCTTCATATCTCCTAAGGAAATCAACCTATTTCAGTGGCCTTGATATATTGTTTTTCTTAAGTGTGTTATATGTGATTTAATGTTCATTTTTTATATGTGAACTCTATTGATAGATAACGCATTAGAGGAAACTTCACTTTAAAAGTGCACATGAATTCTTCATGAAATTTTCATGTCATAATATGTAGTCCAATAAAAAAAAATATTTAAAAAAGAGGTATATGTAAATATTTTGGAAGGAAAAGAAGAAAAAATACCTTTTTTAATTATATTTTTGGCTTATCTTTGCTGCAAAAAATACTGAGAGGGGGGGTGAGTCAGTACCTTAAAACATATTTAAACCTTTCAATTTTTTATTCATATTTTTGTATGTTACTATCATTAAGTAAACCAGCATATGGATGGGGCTATGAACAACATATACCCAGTTAACTAACTTCTCATATATTTCATCATGTGTTCTAATTTAACCAATGTATCATTACTTCATTAGGCCTTAATTAAACATGAACAATGAGCAGTAAGAGAAAATTAAAGTATGACACATAAGAAAGACAACAACATATGAGGACACGAGGATTTTTACATGGAAACCCAATGTGGGAGAAAACCAACATTTCCATCATCTATGTCTTCATCTTTTATTATAAAGGAAAACATATTACATTATTGTACTACTGCACACTCGTACTCGTATGCAGGCACCCACCTGTAGAAGGCTAAAACCTTCTATCATTATTTACCAGTGACTAGAAGGGAGTTCTAGCCCCTTGATCATGTTTATCAACACCCACTGGAAGGGAGGTCCAACTCGTTGATTAGATTTACTAGCTACCATAGAAAGGAAGCCTCAAAGCCCTTACAGAAGGTTCCGACCTTCAGCACCTCCGTGAACAATGTTTCATAATTTTTCATACTGGATCCACCTCACTTATAGCATCAAACTTATACTACACTTTTCATCATATTTTCAGACTAGACCCACTTTCAACATTTAAGCTTAATACCAAATAACAGTACTGAAACCAATCACTGTATCAAATCACTGAATCTCTACCATTTTTTGCAACTGAATCAAACCAATTCATAACAAATATAAACCATCAAATCAAATATAAATTCATCATTATATGAATCCAAACATTGTTACCCATCACAAAAGGTAACTTCTATCTCCAATAACACTAATAAAGCACACATCATATTGTATATGCTACTTTTTTGAGTCATACTTGCATATGTATAGGCTTTCCTTGAAGAATACCTATGTACAAATCTCAACGCAATTATAACTGAATCTAAATTACTGTACCACAGAATGATATACTAAACCCATCATAAATCACTTAACCAAATATAGATGACCACACAATAGCATCATCCCTAGTCAACATATAATTAACAATTGACTCTGAGCATAATTGCAAAACATAGATTATCATAAGAGAGACTTCATCGACAGATAACAAAAAATTAACAAAAATGATCAAACATGATTAACAACTTTTACTACAAAATCCTGGAAAATGTATGCAACTCTTACAAATTACTTATGCCTTTGTGCATGCCTTTAATGTTTGATAGTTGTGTACATATTTAGAAATTTTCGTAGAATACACACATAACTACCAAAAGGACGATCCAGGTATGTACATGACTTATCAATTGAAAACCAACATATAGATCTATAACCACTAACTCATACCTTCGCTTCATAACACAACATTTTCCAAACCCAAATCTTGGCATGAAAATTATTTCAAACACACATCATAATAGTATCATTAGAGCTCTATTAAACCATAAATATATTAGCGAATATGTATTCGTTTCTGATATAGCAGATCTAATCCATCTCCATGATCCCTGGTACACACCTATTTCACATCAAGTCCATTATAAAAAATCCATCACATGCACACACTAACACTTCATCTCCATCTCCTTATATAACTTAGGCCTTAGTGAGTACTTTATGCCAATCCCTTAGTAATTTCGTTGGTCTTATTTAACGTGATCAAATATATCTTTTCACACTCAATACTATGGGATAATACCATGGTAAATACACTCGTATTCATAAGGCCATGGTGAAAAAACTGTATGTAAGTTATCTTCATTATACATGTGTATGTATGGGGCATTTCGCACAAGGCCAATGTATACATTCCTAAAATTCACCTTTATATTCCTTCTATCTCTAAACTGATATTCCATTATCCATTCTCTATGTCACATATATTCCAACCTAGATAACGATCCAAATATCATCATGTTGGAATATTTATTAAGTAGGTTTCAATCAAGGACAAGACTGTAGTCCTAATGCCAATAATCTCCCCCTTTGTACTTGATGGAAACCACTTTGGTATTTGGTCAGCATAGCCTATAAATACCTACAAATAGATTTGTAATCATACCATGTTTCTCCCCAATAATTCTTCTCCAAACAACAAGCTACTCTCCCCCTTTGACATCAAGGGGAAAGGGCTAACAAATTCTAAATGGAGACTTATTTCTCTCTTTGTATAAAGGATCAACATAAGCTTGTCTGTGGATTATGAATACTAACCATCCTCTCCCTGAGCATATGTTGAACCTTTTGGAATATTTCAAATGAATTACATGACTCTATGACTCTGCCAAGTATTACCCTTCCTACCAAGAACTCATGCTTACATTAATCGCCCAAATAGAGAGGCTACATATTTGACTCAACATTAGATGAAATGCCCAAAATGGGATTACATATATAAATGAATTTATCCATGATAGTCTAAACATGTATGAATGGATTAGTATGGGATCCTTTTTGGAATTGTTTCTGCTTAAGATAAAACAAAATAATTTGGATAATTTTAATTTGAGCACCCTTCTTCGTGATTGTTAACAAGCATTGTGCCATTGTTTCACCACTTTTTATGCAACTATTTCACCACTAAGACTGTTTGAATTTTTTTAATTCCACACATACATAGCATCAAGGAGTAATAGAGAAGATATGGGGGTAGTATTTAAGATAAGGAAACTCTTATGGAACCAGCTCAAGAAAAGATAGATCAACGCCTTACAATTCACCCTCTTTGAGGGGGCAACCTCCTTTAAATTACATAAATGAACAATTCTTGGATGATACAAACGAAAATACCCCCTTTCTATATATAGGAGTCTAAGGGGTCATAACATATTCAGAGCCAACATAACAATAAAAATGTAAGGGCACAACAATAACAATAGTGGGCTTCTATGGGGCTCATTAGTAACAATATGGGCACAACATGGGTACATAAATATAATAAGTGGGTTGTACTAATAAAAATAAGGGGTTACACTAGTATCACACGGGCCTAACATGCCCCTCTCCTTCAAAAAGTCTCGTCCTCAATGCTTGAGTAGTTCTTGATGCTTCTGTATAAAATTCTTGTCCTCCCATCTGGAATCTTCAGTGGTAAGTTCTTCCATTTGATGATATACTCTAAAATTGATCGATTTCATAGCTGTTGGGTTCTTGTTTTTGTGACTGCTATAGGTTCCAATATGATTTTTCCTTCCTCTTCAATTTTTGGCAATATTGTATGAATTGGGACCTTTTGCAACTTTTGAATAAGTGGCCATACTTCTTGATCTTTGTTCCATTCATCCCTTTCTTCGTTTATCCAATCTGTTTGGATAATAGAAATAGCACAAAACAATGCCTCCACATCCTCATTCTTTCTTGAGAGTTCATCTGCAGCAAAATTTTTCTTCCATTTTCTATAGATGATGTCAAAGTCATCACCCAACATATTTGTGACACATTTTTTTTGTTCTTCTAAAGCTAATAGTTTTTCTAAAAAGTATTTAATACTATCATGATCCATTTTTACCTTGAAGAGTCTTCCCATTTGGTAAGGTCGCCATTTTTTAAGTGCATGTAGTATTGCGAACTTTTCCTTCTCATAAATATCTTGCTTTAGATGTAGTATTAAAAATACCCAATCACCTACATCAAAACATTTTTCACTATGATGTTGATCTACCAGTTGTTTCGTTTGATTTTGCACCGAAGTGGTGTTACCCTTTAAAAGTTGGAGAACTTGTTGTTGATGTTCGATGTGATATTTCACTGCTTCAACCTTTTTCTTCTTGATATGTCCTTCGATCTCTAGAGTTTGAGGAGTGTAACTTCTTTCAATCCTTTACAAGATATGGTCGGATTCATTTCTTGATGCTCGATGTGATCTTTCACTTCTTCAACATTTCTCTTCTTGATATGTCCTTCTATCTTGATAGTGTGAGGAGTGGTAATTTCGATCAATGAATTACAAAATATGGTTGGATTCATTTCTTCTTTCTCAATGTGATTTTTCACTTCTTGCACCTTTTTCTTCTTGATATGTCCTTCTATCTTGAGATTGTTGGGAGTGGTAATTCTTGCCAATGCTTTACAAGATATGGTCTGATTAATTTCTTCTTTATCTGGGGTGGGGTCCAGGCATATGTCGTCTTATTTTGATGTTTCTTGATCCTTTTCTTCCTCCTCTTCATATTCTATGTACAATAATTTCTTCTCAGCACTTTTTACCTTTAGTGCATTTGCGATCACAATTGTAAAAAAGCCATTTTTCTCTTTTTTCTTCCAGTTGTTGTTGTGTAACCCTTGGAGGTTGTGGAAGGCTAGGAGAAACAACACTTCCATATTTATAGTTGTGATGGGTATACTTCCTGGTTTCCATAATTTTCCTTTCCACTATGTCACAAATCCCTTTTACTCTTTCCAATTATTTTGGTCTTTCTCTAAAGAAGGTTTTTCTCTCTGTGTCCTCATAATGAGCTATCATTTCCTCTATGAAAATTGACCACGTGACAAGTTGTTTACGAGAAAAAATCCCTTCATACCATAAAAATTGATCTGTTTCTAAATATGAAGATGCAACACATACCTTTTGTAACAGTGGTACACCATGTAGATCAAAATATTTCTCCATCTAAAGTATCCAATTTACTGGATCCTTGCCATCAAAGGTCCTCATCTTTCTTTTTCTTTATTTTAGGAGCCCAATCTTGAAACGACTGTAACTCTGCACTTTTAGATCTTTAAGTTCTAAAATTGTGTTCGAGAGTAACCCTCTAGGTTCTCTTTCCAATGCCACCAATCTGATCCAAATTGGATTCTCCAAGTAAGAGTTATGTCAAATCTCCCACAGTGACCGGACTATAGACTAGTTTCGTAGAGCAAACTTGTACGACGTACCACTTGTCACTGTTTCGACCTTTGGCTCTAAAAAATATATACAAGAATCTACATTCTGTCCTCTTTCGGTACCTTCTTACAAAATTTCAATCCAATGCTCACACATAAGGTTATGATGATTTTCCCCAGGTAACCTGTTTGGAATGTAATTTAGGAGTCTGCAAAAAGACCAACTTCCTCAGATCATATATCCAAAAATATAGTGCAAAAGCTCTGAAATTTGCACCCGAGGTTTGGCACGATTTATTCTCAAATGGGATTTTGTTTTATCTTCTGAAATGTCCCAAAAAAAAAATTATAGCGAAAATGCCACGATGACCTGTTTGGAGCAGCGAAACCCTACAATCCAAAGCTCTTAAACCAAATGTCATGGATCCAGCTCAAGAAAAGATAGATCAACGCCTTAGAATTCGGCCTCTTCAAGCGGGCAACCTCCTTTAAATTAAATTAATGAACAATTCTTGGATGATACAAATGAAAAGACCCCCTTTCTATATATAGGATTCTAAGGGGTCATAACATATTCAAAGCCGACATAACAATAATAATGTAAGGCACAATAATAACAATAGTGGGCTTCTATGGGGCTCAATAGTAACAATATGGGCCCTACATGGGTACATCAATATAATAAGTCAGTTGTACTAATAACAATAAGGGGTTACACTAGTAGTATAGGGGATTAACAGAAACCCTTAGACAATATCATAATTCACCAACACCGTCATGTAGTTGACATCTTTAGAAATCAGTAGTGGTTTGGTTTATTTGATTTACTAAAGGGGTAGGATGGTGATCTTTCCCATAAATTTACCATTTAATTGCATTATGAAGGGGAATATAGTTTCAAGCTTGTTATCAAACAGTTGGCCATCTCTCTCAGTCCAGAAACTCTCACGAGAGTGACCACCTTTCCTCTAGGAATTAGAGGAAGCAAAGAAGAAAATAAAGTAAGTGTTACAGCTAGGAAAGACTTCTTCCTTTCAAAAGAGAATCATGTAGAAGAAAAGCATGGAGTGAGAAGCTAAAGTATGCCTTACCCTTGGGATCACGTAACTTTCGTATCCTTAAATATATAGATTGCGAATGGAAATTAAGTATGGTTTGAACATACCACTTGAGGTTAATACAAGAGTTGATATTCAAGGTAGAATTACCACTATCTCAAGTACTTAGTGACCCCCATTTCCTTGTGTCATCAATCATGGAGATGAATTACAATGTAAGGGATGGAAAACACTAACATTTAGCTCACCATGGACTCATCAAATTGATAGTGGTAGATGCTTTCAACCGCTTGAGAATCCATGTCATATGGAACAAATTTATGGACATCAATACGGATATTTTCATAGAAACACAAGCCCTCATAGTAAGAGAGACTCTAGGCTCTAGTGTTGGAGTAAAAGAAGGGGAAAGAGAGGAAGAACAAGGATCAATATAAAGGAGAAATAAGCAACAAGAAAAAAATAATAAGAAAGAAAGGTAGACGAGGAAGAGTTAGTAAGAACACAAGAAGAATAAATTAAAACGAAGGAAATAAAGGTAGTAGTACAGAGGAACAAGAAGTAAATTTGAAAGGAGAAGAGGAGGAGAAGAAAGGATACAAAAAAATAAGCCCTGAAAAGCCTTATCCAGCCCAAAGAGTAGAAGGAATGGACATAAATAGAGAGGAATGTAGGTTTTAACCCCCAATGAATCCAACCATCTTAGGAGCCTTGGGATGTTAAAGAGGCCACAAGGGCCATGAAAAAGCTACACATGATAACTAAGATTCTTAGAGGATGCGAAACACCTTAAGCAAGGGTCTGATGATAACTCTCATCAATAAGGACATTTGAAAGATCAATATGCCATCCTACAACCTTAAATATATCCTTACCTTACCGTAATTCACATTTTTTGTTAGATTATGCTTAATAAGAGGAGTAAAATATGTTTGCGATAGTATGCAGCTTATTGTGATTTAATTTTCAGAGAAAAAGCATTTTTTAGGCTATTACTATATAAGTTCTTAATGGAGACATCTAGGAGAGAATGTAGGGTCAATTGTACACCTCCTTACCTCTCTAAACATGATTTGTGATCATGGTATCATCTGTCACCAATTTGAGTTCATTGGAAATTGAGGGACTCCTAGTCCAAGTGAAGATCAAGAAGTACAAGATCCACTATTTTCGAGATCAAGGAGGGAACCGCTCCTACTTCTAAGGGAATTTATTCATTTTCCCTTTTGTATAAATAAACTAGAAGAAGAAAAAATTACAATTAAAAAAAAAATCAAATAGGTGTATTTATTGAATGTCAAGCTTGACATTGCTATTTTCAAATTGTATGTGATGTACTAGACTTGCACTTTTTGATAATGGGAAGTTGGTTTTTAAACTACATATGAGTTAGTTTCGAAGGGCTGAGACCCTTGGGTTTGGGCCCTACCCATAGGCTTTGGTCCCTCTTCTCGTACTTATGTTTCTTCTTGATTCCAAGAATTTAATAGTTTCATGCATTTCAGTAGAGATTAACCTATAAAATCCTGTAGTTGCAGCCTATACATCATTGTCCTCTCTCACTAGTACAGAATGACTAATTAATTACTAAAAAAACAACTAAAATTTGCATATAAATGACCAACTTATATTCATTTTTAGCATAGTCATTAATTGGTTTCCTGAATTTTTGCCATCTAGTGGTATATTTAGTCATAAATTTGGTCATAAGATTTTCATTAGTTTAGTCATTAATTGTCGCAATTAATGACTAAATATACTACAAAATATATTACTATATGAATCAACGCGAAAACCAGTTGATGACCAAAAGAATATGACCCAAATGTTGGTCGTGTTATAAGATATTATAAATTAGCTATTAATAGTCATATACATGCAAATTTTAATCATTATTTGGAAACAATAGATGACCAAAGGAATATAATTAAAGTTTAGTCATGTTATAACATACTGTAAATTGAACATTAATAATCGTATATATGCAAAATTTAGTCATCATTTTAATAAAAAAATTATCATCTGGAATATTCATTTATCTTTTTTTGGTATGATCATATTCATTATATAAACGACAGCTTTAGTAGCTTGTATTCATTTTATTTTATTTTATTCATAATCATTAATAATGACTAATTTAGTAATATATTCATTTTATTTATGTTCATCATTAATTAATATAAACTTCTAATTTAGTATTTTTAGATTGATTTTATGTGTTCATTTTTAATCAACATAAATTAATTAGTACGTTTTCGAGACCATTTTTTTTTTAAATGCCATAGAATGTGCATGTTTATCTAATATGATAACACAAAGTTACATATGTTAATTACCAAGACTAAATAATATCAAGTGAAAATAAAAATAACTTTAACGATATAAACTTTATTATATAAAATATCAAGTATTACAATATGAGTTTCCAACTTAATATTGGTTGGACTACAATTTACACATCAAATATTGTTTCATCATTTCAAAATATTATCGTTGTGTTGCCAAAAGATTACAAGTCAGTTCACCAAATTTGAAGGCTTGACCATCAATCTCTATGAGTGTGTCTTATGCAAGATATTAGCTCTAAGGGTATCACTAGACAGATTCTCTTCTCTCTATCATTTTTCATTTGTCACTCGAGTGTTATTGATCTCCTCTTTCTTCAATTGCTGCTTTTGAACATCAATATTAAGTTTATGTCATGAAAATTAAAGAAGATACAATGCAGAGTATAAGACATCAAAGATGATGAATTCTTGAATATAAAGTAAATTAGACTCTAAAATATTTATATGACATATACCTCAATTTCGATAGTGGCCACTATGCGACTAGATGAGCTGTATAAACAAAGAAGATAAAATTTCAGGATAGAAAATAGCATCTTAGGAACTGAGTATTCAACCTTCAACAAAACCATATGAACAACCATACCAACCAAGTTATATGTTAAAAATATCAAGCAATAGATAACTTGTTAAAACAAATGGAAAAAAAAAATTACTCTAGAAAATATCCTCATTCGTTGTTCCAAAAGAGTCATGTTCCTTAAATTTGGATATCCTTTTGCCCACAGCAAAAGTTCCTCACTACTATGACCTATTATTTTACAATCATGAGATTGATCCAAAATCATATTGGATTATGTAGACAAGATGATTCAACTTTACAATATGAATACCTCACTAAGTTGAATAAAGGTGCTAGTTGCGAGTAGTGTTAAAACCTTAGGTAAGTAGAACACCAAGGCCTAAGAAAATATATCACCACCTGTCCACTGAATGAAAATATTTCAATCCCACAATGGCCTCTGTGAGTACATTCCATTGGATGGGTATCACACTCTAAGATATGATTGTATAATACGATGAGAAGTGTACATATATTGTCACAATGCCCCTCATAGTCAAACCCTATAGTTGTGTCCTATAATAATAATCATATTATACTATTTAATTATGAATTATGATTGCTAGATAATTATTAGTTTGAATAATTAGTCTGAAATTTCATTTTTAGTATTTTTGTATACATGAAAATATTTAGAAAACAAAAGGTACCTCTTGTGACTAGTTAATTTTGAGTGAATCTAAATACACAAGAAATTGTGGTGCCTCAGTGCTTATCTAGCGATTATCCACTCATTATACCAATTTCTCCTATGTCCTCTACTATTTTTGGTGAATTCCTCTTTGATGATTTCCAATGCCAATGCAATGGACATTTATCCTCGATGTTTTTCTAAGCTAAAGGGAAGATCCGAAACTAAAAATGAAAAAGTAGCCTCAAATATATTATTGTGGGCCAAAATGCATTAATTATATGACAAGCCAAGAAACATTGCACATTAATCATCTTCCCTTTAATATTGATTAATAATTTCTTTGCATGATCATGTAATAATAAAGAGTCAAGTAGGGACATTTAAAGTTAGTCATCCATCAATACCAACTTTGATAGTGCTTAGTAGTTAATACTTCCTATTACACACACAATATATCACCAACTTCAAGGCTAGAAATACAAACACAACAAAATTGAAATTAAAGAAATGGTAGGGAGTCAAATGCAACTAATATTGAGTTAAGAAGATATTGAGCCCTTCACGTTAGCAAGGCATTCTTAGGCACTAATATATAAAATCCTTTTGTTGCATCATTTTAACCTTTTCTTTCATTTCTATAATCAAGAACATAAATTTATGAAAAAAAAAAAAAAATAAATAAATAAATAAATAAATAAATAAAAATTCATTGAAGAAGATCTGAAATCCTAACAAATGCTCAAGTGATTGTCATATCAATTTAAAATAAAGGAAATCATCTGATATGCTTTTAACTTGCAGAATATATTGAAGAATATGAAGTTTTCTCATCCCTTGCTCCTAATGGAATTGTAATATGTGGGTTCCAATCAAGTAATCAATTTCCCTCCAAGACAATTAAGATATCAATTTAGAGAAGGACTTCTAGAAGCATTGGGATAGTAGTAATGGAATTAACTAGGAGGAAAATAAAGCACTTTAGTGGGTGCTCCAAAACATTTGAACACAAACGAAAGTGATTCTATACTCCCTCCACGCATTTTAAAACAAAAACCATTCAAGTGTGTCACATTTATTTTCCAGCTTTCTATAATATGTAATTCTTTGAGTAAGAATAGAGCTTTCATAAAAATTGTAATGAAAGAGAACTCTTCATAATCCTAATATGTTGTGCTCTAAAAAATAAACAATTTCATCTAGTGAATAAATCTTACATGGTTATTTTAGTGATTAAAATGACAACTTTATTCTTAATCTCATTAGAACAAAAATAAATTCATCCCTAACTAGCTGGGATCTAACAAATCAAGAATTTAATGTAGTAAAGTAAACTTATGTGGTAGATCCAAATTATTTGTAACGACAACTTTATTCTTGATCTTATTACAACATAGATAGATTGAAGAGTACATACAGATTTCCTTATCTAAGACAAACTTTGAACACATTTTAAGATTTCATAGTAATATAATGATATGATTTAGTTGTAGGACATGAAAAACATATCTACATCTAGCACCCATCATTGGACAATAGTGTTCTTGAGACACCATCTCATGGAATTAGAATCATATAGATAGAGAGTGTTACAAATATACCTTGGAACACATATTTAGCACTATGTTCAAGCTTAAAATTCATCAATTGATTTACTTTAATAGCAAATTGTAGTGGGATTTCATTAAATACAACTCGACAAAAGCCATTTATGATAGTTGTCGTTGCCTTCACTGGATCTATCGCCCTTTAGAAATAGAATAACTCATATTGAGGCACTTTCTTCTTGTTCAACATGGACTATTGGGTTCTTCACATGGAAAAGGTTGCAAATATTAGATGTATAATGGAAACAAACACGCAATTCAAAGTTGCTCCTAAAGTCTCTTGGGTGAATTATAAAACACCATCTACTTAAAACATGATATATAGTAGTAACACAAACCTACCAAAGATCCCACTTCATAATTCAAAATGTTTCAAATAGGATATCTCTTAAATAATATCAACTATTTAATTGCATAATCACACTAAAATAGAGAAATATTTAAAATGTTGAAAAGTGTGAAGAAAATGGAGTTGGAATATTATAGTTACGTTAGGGTAGATATAACTACGTGAAATGCAACTTATATATAATATTATAAATAACATTCTTCATTCATTTAAGAGACTAATTTTTTTTTATATTTTGTTAATAAGTTAACACTCCAACAAAAGTATTATTGAATTGGTTCTTCACTAAGCAAGGGGAAATTTTAAACTAGTGTGAAAATGCTTATTCATTCCCTTGCGATATTTCTCATATTTTATTTCTGTGTAGATTTAAGCTAGTGTAAGGTAACTTCTACATATTTGACAATTTAAATGTGAAAAATTACCCATTTTGAATTTATACAATTAACATATGGACACGAGGATATAGTATGCATGAGTTATAAGTAATATGACGTTTACATGTTATATCAAGACAAATGTTTTCTCTTCTCATCAACTCTTATTGTATAGTTGGTGATGGATATAGCCTTTAAAATTATGAGCCATCTTTGTCCTATCTTATATTTGATGATGGATATAGCTTTTAAAAGCATCAACCTTGTTTTTTATTTTACGTATGGTCAATTTAAATGGAAGTACTCATAACTTTATTTAATATTATCTTTTACAACTAGAAATAAAATGATGTGGAGATGGTGTTTATAGTACTTTTCAAACTTTTTTTAATTACCCAAAATTAGGCTATTTAAGATAAGTAAGGGTGGTGTTTCTGGTGATTTTTAAACTTGTTTTAATTACATAAATTTAGCTTCTTTAAAGTAAATAGTTGCATTGATTGTCGTATCTTCAAGTCAATAACTTTTCTTGAGGCATCTTCATGACATCGAAATGTCTGAAAATTATGAAATATTAGTAGTATATTGCAGTAAATAGTTAATTTTGACATATAATCATTTATTGTGTTTTTTAGTCTATGTCACAAATTTATTGATATTTTATGATTCATGGTTTCGTTTTCCATGCTAAGGATGGATTCGTTATGCATGCCAGGGTTTTTAGTTGTGCACACATCATATTTCTTACTTATAATTGTATCAGAAAAAGGGACTATGCACAATGACATGTAGTGACATGTGAGTGTCTATTTTACTCAATGATATGCTTGATTTCTTAACCAATTCAAATCCTACCACAGTGAAATTAAGAGAGACAAGGACACAAGAATGACTATCAATAAATGAAATTAGAGACTTTAGAATGACACTCAAATTGTACCTAAATGTAACAATAACTATTTGTAGCTACCTGGTCACTGACAAGCATCGAACCACAGTATGAAAAATTCCTTTCATTATGAGAATTTGGTTGCACCTACACTCTTCCTTTTCAGTAGTTCCTTGAATTGCATATAGATAAATTTTAGAAACAATCCTACTCTTGCAATTATTCCCTATATGGATCGTCTTTGTCCCCCCTATTGATATTTATTTTTCAAGCCTACAAAATAGAACTATAAAATTGTATCATCGCCTTCGGAAACAATTCTTAAGTATTTCTAGGTGATTGTCAAACTAGTCTCTACTTAGGTCCATGAAATTATTAATTTCTCTGCATCGCACAAACCTATTTTTGTATTAAAATTATAAATCCCACGTTTTCATTCCTCGTCCCTGGCATAACAATTCTTTATAGTGGAATATTTTATCGTTTCTCCCCCTACACAATAGAGATCCACTACTATGGGATGGAGATGATTGTTGTCATAAAATGGTTTAGTGCATCCTTTAATATATGTCACATCACTCTTCTCACTTGACATAACTCCTCTCATCTACAACCATAAGAGTCATTTGAGGATGATCTAGTTTATCATTACCATATTGGTCAGTACTGCTACTCTACATTTGGCCAATGGGTCTCCTATGCAGTACGATCTATAATATATGGTGCCAATAGTATTCAACTTGAGTGAGGGAGTACTAGAAAACATGAAGGAAGAACTAACCAAGGCCAAGGATGTGTGGTTGAAGAACTTTGGCTACGGTTCAATATTGATTTACTTTTCTTTAGAGAAGATTCCATTACTTAGGACATATCATATCTCACTC
This sequence comes from Pinus taeda, assembly GCA_000404065.3. NCBI lineage: Eukaryota > Viridiplantae > Streptophyta > Pinopsida > Pinales > Pinaceae > Pinus > Pinus taeda. The sequence continues at coordinate 31,609 of APFE031534351.1, read as the reverse complement.
GAGCACACAAATCTAAGAGTCCCATTGATGAGGAGCTGGGTAGGTCTCATGTCTAGACATGCAAGTCTGTCAAGGATGAGTTTCACACCAGTCTTCTTTTGATGGTTGTTCATGCTTCTTGATGATGAGAGATGGTTTTCCATAGGTAAAACAAGAAACATTTTGATAATTTCTTCATATTAAGAAATTTTAGATCATTTTTTTAGACATCCAAGACTAAGTTATTGATTTCTACATGTAATAATTGGATCCATTTGACTTGTGGGTTTCTCTTATCTTTGCTGTAAAGGATACCAAAAATAGGCACCAACAGTACTACAGGTTGTTGAAGAAGGAGGAAAGGTACTGCATGATGTGAATGTGGTTGAGACCATTGCAAAGGGTGAGTGTCACATGGATCGGTCTACCCATGGCATAATGGAGACTAGGGTCGACCGACATCCTATCAGATTGTAATGACATACTATTAGTGTGCTTGGTCATATGAGTCAGCTACTATGCAATATAGCTTACGTAGTGGCATGCTAACATGAGCACTATTATTATTCTACTAGGAAGCTTATAGCCATATTTGGATTGCATGTATACATATTGATAGGATAGGTTGTGTGGCCATATGTGCCTCGAGAAAATTTTGATTTTTTTATTAACTTGTGAGTAGGCCTTGTTACAATAAAATGGGCCAATACCATGGATTATCAATACTACAAGTCGAAAAACCATAACATATTTCAAAACCAAAATATTTTATAACAATATGACAAGATTCTTAACCATGGATATTCATCCTTACATTACGTTAGATATTATTAACTTGTAGAAATAGCCTTTGTTACAATACTATGGGGAAATACCATGGACTATCAATACCACAGGATAAGAAACCATAAGTTATTTCAGAGTCAAAAATATTTTATAACAATATGAAAAGATTGCTAATGGTGGATATTCACCCTCACTTTTCAATGAATATCAACTTGTAAATCAGCTTTGTTACAATACCATTGGCCAATACCATGGCTTATCAATATCACATGCGAGAAAACCATAACTTATTTCATAGTAAAAATATTTTATTTTAATTTAATTTTACAACATTTTTGTAATTGAATCTAAAAGGGAAAATGTTACAATTTGAGATATATGAAAGCCTTCTATCCTCATAGAAATTAAATTGAGGTTTTAATAGAATTAATCTAGGATGGATCTATGGAGAATCTTTAGATATATATATATTATATATATATATATATATATATATATAATACACACTTTAAAGAACTTGCATAGATCCATATTAGCTAATGATCGAAGGGATGAGACCAGGAAAATTGACTAATCATACTAGATTAAATATAGTTGATGATTTTTTAAAGTTTTTCAATTTTTTATTTTCTTTGACATGATTGATCCAAAATACAAGTTTAATATTTTACAACCAAATAGGTTTTTTTAATTTATATAATTTCTTAAACACAATACAATGTGATCAAATTTAAGAGAGAGTTCGGGAGGGGGTGAAGAGAGGGAGGGAGAGAGTGAAAAAGTTGGAGGGAAGAGAGATAAAAATAGAGAGTGATTGGGGGAGAGAGAGTGGGTTGGGAGAGAGGGAGCCAGTGGAAGGAAGCAAGAGGGGGGAGAGAGAGAGAGAGAGAGAGAGAGAGAGAGAGATGGAGTTGGAGTGGGAGAGAGAGGGAGGAAAGAGGAAAGACATAGATAGATAGAGGATGAGAGAGAGAGAGAGTGAGAAGGGAGAGAAGAGAGGAGAGAAGAGAGGAGAGAAGAGAAAGAAGAGGAGATGATAGAGAAAGGGAGAGAAGTGTAAAGGAGAGAGATGGAGACATGGAGATGGATGAGGATAGGGAGGGGGGATATAGTGATAGAGTTGGAAGTAAGAGAGAGAGAGAGGGAGAGTGTTTTGGGGAGGGAGAGATAGAGGGAGGTGGGAGTTAAGTGATAGAGAGGAAGAAAGATAGAGATGAGGAGAGAGAGATGGAATTGGAGGGTGTAGGAGAAAGAGGGAACAAAAAGAACATAGAGGGAGAAATATGGAAAGAGAGATAGGTAGTGACAAGGAAGTCATGGAGAGAGAGTGAGGGAGAGAGGAGAGTGGGAGGCGATAGAGAGTGTTAACACCCAGGTTGTTGCCTATGACTCCCAAGGGAATACGGCTGGGGTAACTACTAACCAATCTTTGGACTACAACTTCTAGCCAAGCTGTAATCAGAGATGGCTCTCTCTTTATGATTTGTCACTATTTTAGTGGAGTTTTTACGCTAGTTATAAAGTGAATGTTTGATTCTCTTTTATGTTTGGCTGGGAAGATGATTCTGATATCTTCTAGAGTGTTCTCCGTAGGTGAAACTAATCCATTGGGCAATGGGGTATGTAGCTGTTGCTTCCTTGAGATCCTGGCTTAAGTGCTGCTGGGATTACAGGGCCTGTATGTATTTCATAAAACAAACTGTAAATTGTGAGAGTGAAATGAGAAACAACTAGCAAAGAGCATTTAAGAATTCTTCACTGAGCTGGGTAGTGGGAGAGAGGTCTATTATTTAGGAGAAAATTACTTGAATTCCTGAACAAATAGATTACTATGATGATATGGTATGAAAGGCAACACTTAAGAATTACTCTTTCGTTACCATAACTGAAGAAAACATATGAAATAGCTTATATTGAGCTCAGGGTAATCAATGATTAAGTCCTGAAGGCTATTATTTTTCCTTGCTACTTATATATTCAGTACACGGAAACATGAAAGATATATGAAAGTATAATGAACATATATATAACAAAGAGTAACAAGAAAACTTATTGAGTCATGGAATACACAGGAATCCTGCAACTTTCAGCCATACACCAGCTAGACATCAGAAACACAATGCTTTTGGAAATCCCATCATCCTTTGTATTAGTTGTCTGAAGATTTACAATAGAGGAGTAATAGAATAGATATCAAGAGATTTCTTACATCAGGGAGTCCAACCCCTGCTAACAACTGCGAGGGGAAATATATAGAGGTTTATTACAAAATATCTCAGGCATTGAGTCATCTGAGAGAGAAAATATCTTCTTTTACTCGTACAAGGCTTTGCAGATGAGAAGTTATTACAATCTTAAATGAGTTATAAAGGCTCTTAACTCATGTCAGAGCAATATTGACCTTTGGGGTTCACGGAGTCGGTTGAGCTCTTGGCACAACTGCTGAATGACGTGGCTGTGCAGCTGCAACTTTCTGTGTCTTCTCGGCCCTGCCACCTGTGACTGCTGATACTGCTGTTGTGGGCTGACTACCTGTTCTGAGTTGGCTCAGCCTCTGTCTTCATACCTGCTGATGTGTCTTTCTCCTGCTGTGTATGAGATTCAAACTGTTTGTTTGAAGAAAAAACCGCGATTACTGACTTTGGGTCAACAGTAATCGAATCAATTCCTCCCATGTATCTGATGAAGGAAACTGATGTTTCAAAATTGACCCTATGGTCTCATCAGCCTCTGTATACTTATAGAAGTGAGGGGGCTCATCAAATAAATGTGCAACTTCATTTATAATAAAAAATAAATTATCTACTCTATCAAAAAGAATTTGCCATGTTACTGGGCCTGCCTCTGCAGATGTACTAGGCGCCTCCGCAATCTGTGTTGCTGCAAAATTGCTTACTCTCTTAACATATTTCTCATGGGAGAGTAATTTTCCTGAAGGATCTAATATGCTGGGGAGCCCCCTGCCTGCAAGGCCAGAAACCTGTTCTGAAATTTGTTGATATCAGCTTGCATATCCTGGATTCTTCTGTTCAGGGTCTAAATCATGTCTCTCATTATCAGGACTCTTTTGATTATGAAGATAGTCTCAGTCCTGTTTCCAATCCCCATTCTTACCAGCTGGGAACTTGTTCTGTAGTTCAGCACTTCTATCATCTTGGGGGCAATCTCAGGCATGTTGCCTAGAGATGCCCTTGCCCTCTGCATTTCTTTTCGTGCTCTGCCTATGAGTTCCACTTGCTCATATATGGCCTCAATATATTCCCACTGGTTTGTTATTGACTGGCCAATAGTGGTCTAGATGACCCTTTTGAGCTCTGTTGTGACTTTATCCAATGTGAGCTCTTTTTCTAGCTCAGCAATCCTCTTTTTCAGGGCCTTTACCTCCCTTTCCCTCTCAGCCACATTTTTCTTTGATTTGTCATATTTCTCATTTATTTTTGCTAGGCTGTCCTGGGCTTGGCTTAGCTCAGACATCTGGGACTCCAGTACCTATATTTCTTTCCTCAGCTTCTGCATGTCCAGGCTTTTAGCCTGCTCTGTTGTCGGTGCTGAGGTGGTTGGTGCTGTGGTAGTTGGAGCTTCTTGCTGCACTTGTTGGCTGGGAGGGGCAGTGTCTTGAGGGGTTTCGTCAAGGTTTATTGTTCCTAGAGGTGGCCGTGAGGTTTGCCCTGCCTCCTTCTGCTGCAATGCTGCTTCCAATGTGGCTTCCGATTCTTGCAGTTTTTCTTGTGTTTGGATGAGCTCCTTGTATAATGTCATTAGTAAGGAAGCTGCATCCTTTTCTTGCCTTTGTTGGGCAACCTCATCCGTCTGTGGGTGGAGAGTTGGTGGGATTTTCAATTTCTTCTTTATTGCTGCCATATCAGCATCCCTCAGCTTGAGGACTTGTTGTACAGCCTTAACATC